>JANFAB010000110.1:0-200567 GCA_024613165.1 Pisolithus albus
TTACCTCGACCCACTTCCGCTAAAACCATTCCGCATCGCATTCGGGGACGTCACTGGATTTCCGGCCCGAATTGACGACGCCGCCTTGTCAGTGTGCCACACTTATTTTAAATTTCACCCACTAATGAGCATAGCGCGACCTATCCGCCCTAGCCCTGCTAGTAAAGGCACGAGGCCCTCCGGACGAGCTTAGCAGCGACGTGCCATACCGAGTGCTTTGTGAAGATCAAATCCCCACCCGCAGGCAAACGATGACGCTGACAAATGATTTAACCATCCGCCGTTGCGCGTGAATTGTAGGTGCGCGCCACAAGAGCAGCATTGACTGCGACCTGCAGAGGTTGGCGATGAGACCCATCTACCCTGGAAACTCTACGTAGTTTTGGTGGTGCTGGTCCGACCGAACGGGGGTTCCCAATGCCTCAACAATAACACCTATGACGTTTGGGTTCCAAAACTCCATATTCCCGGAAAGAGGGTAGTGCATTCTCATTCACTATTCCGCAGCAGGGTGTGCTGTGCACAGTAGCCCCGCTGCTTGGTGCGAACCAAGGGATCGAACTTGGCGTCGGCATAATGACGTCGTGCGTCGGCGCACTGGAGCTTGCCGTCCTCGACTAAACAGCGTGGCTATTCCTGAAAAAAAGAACGTGGTGAGTTCCAAGCGATGTGTATTCGCCGAACATCGGCGTCACCTGGGATTATGGTCGATGTACCCGTGCAAGCAGCGTGGTTCACTCGGATACAGAACCAAAAACCCGGCAAGTTGTTGCGCCCGGTTGCAAGCGCGACGTCATGCAGTGTATGTACAGCACGTTGTCCCGTCAGTCTTCAGGGTGTCACTGAGCCGCTCTCCTTGAGCTCAGACTATCATCGCCACTTTTGCATGTAAGACTTTCTCTACCATGACTCTAGAGCATGCAACCAATGGCTTGGGTTATCGCTGTGTACGTCTTGATTCCCCAGTAGGCACCGTCATTCCGGTAAGTGGTAACATGTAAGCACCTGTCATGCACAGGACAAGTCCGCTTCGATTTCGGAGCCTACTTCACGATATATCACAAACGTACTACTTACACCCGACTCGTAGCTGCGCGATTCCTTGGGCACGCGAGCACGCGAGGCTATGACCCTTTGAACCCGGCTCAATCTCGATTGTCTGACAGGGTGGTGAGTGCACCCGACGTTATCTCTCGGTTGCTTCACCCGTGCATCCTGGTTGACATCGCATTGAGAAATCCCTCTGCCTTCATCCCACAACATTTGGTGATTTCCCTCTTCACTGGAATCCCAGCCACTGGCAAGGAACTGCTGTGGAGAACATGACTGGCGAGCTATTTCTTGTATATAATCCTGTCAAGCAACACAAAGTATCTGGGTGGGGACGGCGGCTATGTGTACTAACCGCAGAGTAACGAGCTATGCGGGACTGCAGTTACACCTGCAAGAAATCTCACGCACACAGACACCCTGGCAACAGCGAACACTGAATACACATTGGCGTTCCTGCGACTTTCTCACGAAGACCAGCTTGTATGATGAACGGACGGAAATTGGGCCAGTTTTTTTCTCGCTGGTAGATGCCACAAGCATGCAGAGTAGGTGCCTACGAGTGGATTCAAAACGGAAGAAATGTAGCCTAAATCTCAAAGGGCTCCGACTTCTCATATGGAGGGTGATCTTTGAGCATGAGACCGAGCACCTTCCCATCGGCTGCCGGTCGGCCCCAGGAAGGAAAAGGGCCCGGCGTACAGCTGACTTTGTTAGAAGCGAAACTTCCTTTTTCATGGAATCCACATGACACTTTGACAGCATATGTTCAGAGAAGGCTTTACGCCCCTACTGCACCCGGAAACCATGTACTGGATTGGAAGGTGTAACACAAGACGTAGGATCTGGGAACCGGAACGCGTGCATGCGCCCCCTCGGAGTCGGCGCACGGATAATTTCGGAAAAGTAGAAGCACGATTACATGGGCGAGTTGGGATCGAGGCGCATCGTGTAGGTGGAATCAATCCGCTGTTGCGGATAAACAAACTAGCCATTGGGTAATTACAGCACATGGCAGTGGCTTGCGGCCCGCACGAAAGTCTTGCAAGAGCAATGATATTAACTCTGTGGACCTTAGTGATCGAATGTGTCGCATTTTCACGACTGACCCTAGCAATGGGGCAGCTACTACGTCTTGGTAATGGTCCCTCGCTCAGAAGGCAGAAACCATTCTGGCGTAGCTGGTAATGGTTAGTGTGGACCGGAATCAAGTAATGAATTCCGACTGAGAAATTGAACGTGAAATTCTATGGCTTCTTACCTGCTGGCGAATTGTCGTAAAGCTGCATTCGAGTGCCAGCTTCAGTTGAGTATGTATATTTCGGTCATCTTCGGCAACCTTTCCGAGGTGATCACTGAGTTCGAAACTCGGACATTGCCTCGGAATACACCGATACCAATGGAGCTCCAACTGGCCCCTGCCTCGGTAGGTGGTGTCTGTCTGCGTAAATATTGGTAAGTCATTGGGTAGGTCGTGAACGAAATGGGCAACCGGGAACCTAATTGGACGTTAGATCCCTTCAGTGGCAGGTGGTGTTCAGAAGCTCGCAAAGCTACTCAGTATCGTTTTTGTCAAGTCACCGGAAATACATAGCTTTAGTGGCCCACGCCAAGATGCCAGGTGACGTGCTCCAACTAAACCCTAGCAGACTAGAACATTTTCGACCCAGGACTATGAGGGAATTGGGTCCCTGTTCCAAAAACCTTGATCATTTATTAAGTATCTGCTGATCAAGGTCTACGACCAACCGTAAACAGATCGGTAATTCTACACGAATAATTACATCCTTAGCAATGGCAACTAAAAGCACAGGTGATAGCGTGTGAGGGCTCCAAGACCTTGCTCGAGCAATCGAACGAGATATATAATCAGAGAAAGACAAAAGGAAAAGCCACTATTTCACCCTTGGTACGCAAAAGAAACGGCACCATAAAGGCCATCTTCGCGCCCTGACATTCCACATCCATGCAGCACCTGGAAAGAACAGAGGTCGTTCATCAATCTCGATGCTTTCACATTTGACAGACGGACAGGCAACGTACCTCCATCTTACGAGCGTGCCAGCCTACTCCACTATTGACGTTACCGTTGGCGTCCGCCAAGCGGTTCATTTCTATACGGAAAGGGTGGTCATGGGGCAAGCCGCGTACGAGTTCGCCTCCGACCCAGCCACTAGCTGTGTCGACGTACCAGCCCCTACCGCCCTTACTCCGAATGGTACGCCATGTACCGGCACCAGCACCGAGACCGACCAATACTGGCATAGACAGTTCTATCACCCGTACGCGGGTAGACGATCGCGTCGCGACTGGCGCAACGATCGACGTAAGCGGAGGCGTACATAGTGGTGTGATGATTTTCAAGTGTAGTGCAAGCGCGGTCTGCAAGGCAGTACCTCTTGGAATTTCGATGCCTGCACCGGTTCTGTTCCCCTCTAAGTCTTGGGACGTGGAAATTAGCGTCAGTATTTCTACATTTGGTGCCTTGGCTTCGATAAATTCAGTGATAGCCTCCAATTCTAGGTCGGGAATATAAGATAACCCCAGTGATCTGAGCTTTGGTTGCGGCCCTAGCTTGGACAACGACTCTCCAGTCACAGGGGAGCTCGACAGGTCCACGTAAATGAGGTTACCGCTAGTGAAACAAGGAGCGCGCGTGAACAGTTCCTCGAGGTCTTCGGTGGAAAGGGGAGAAGGGAAGGTCTGGTCCCCATAAAGTGTCAGTTCTTGGATTTGAGCTGCGGCAGGCGCCTGGATCAAGAACGTCTTGATACTTTCCCCGGTCAGCCGGATGCATCGGGCAAGTGATAAAGAACGAAGCCTGACGGACGAGTTTCCAAGTGCGGTGAGAAGGTCTGGCGTTACCCGCGTGGCAGAAAGATCCAGGTGAGTGAGTGAGGGGAAGGCGAGTACGAACGAGCCCAGAACGTGCGGTTGGATTGACTTGACTCCACGGAGACTCAGGCGCCGCAGCCCAGTGAACGTCAGCGGACCATCTTCTTCGAAGCGTACAGCACGGCGGAGACGTCTGTCATCCCTGGAATCTTCGCCGTTCGCGTCGTTGGTCACCGGCGACAGATGGGTGTCGACGAACTCCGTGAGAGCGCTCACGAACACAGCACTGACACAACCGGTGAAATCTACAGCTTCGAGCTCGCTGCAGTCACGTCTTCTTTCACGATCTTCCTCGTCGGCGATGTTGGGGTCAACTAACCCACGTCCACGAGAGGGACGACCTGGTACACGAGAAGATGGGCCACGAAGGAAAAGCTCGTTCAGAACGGGCAACGTCAATGCACCGTCCATATACTCGGTCGCACCAAATGCAGTTAGATTTGGCATTTCCTGGGAAACAGGAATTAGGCATGGGCGCAACAGTAAGATGTGGAGTGTACCTTGAGAATTGCCTCCACACGCTGTCCGGTGACAAAACGGCTGTTCACTCCTTCTTCTACGGAGCGACGCATGCCAATGGTCCGGAAGTGGTTAAAGTCAATGTGCCGTATAAACCTCCCGGGTCGGGGGTCATGCACTCTCGGAACTAGGTAAGGGGGTCAGGGCGAAACGACGAACGTGATCACGAGAAAGTAACCGGACCGTATAGACCGAATTCATTGCGATCAGCTATGTCTTGGACGGCGTCACTGATGGACCGCATGAGTTTCCAGCGGGCTGGACTCTTGCTTTTAGCTCGCAGACGTCTCGGACTCGGATCACGGGAAGCTGGGGGAGTCAGCACCTCTGGAGGAACTGATCCATCCGGGCCAGCGAGAGACTGGAGAATACGCTCCTTCCACTTCTTGAGAGCCTCTTCGTCGGAGGAGGCTCCAGTCGTCGCTACGGCTGCTTCTGCGACGGCTTGTATTGATTGTTCAACAGCAATAGCGGTCCGTTCGACGCTTTGTTCATCTTCTCCGCCAGTTATTTCATCCACCACGGAGAGCCAGCTGCGCGGAAGGCGAACCTCTATCCTCCGCCACAGCCATGGTCTGGCAGCTTCGTACCAGGCACGATTGACGAGACAGAGGTTGGTGAGGGTCTTACGCACTAGGGGTTCCGGCCAGTGACTAGGCGCCATCGATGAAGGTAGTCCGGTGGGTATGCCGAAGTCGCCCAACGCCACGGGATCCAGTGAGCTCGGGGTAGCTGGTACACCTGCACCATAGATATAGGAGCATATGATGAAGAGTAGTTCTGAGGGGCATCGTAAGTTGGCAGACATGGCGAACACGAAAGAAATGGATGGCACCGGACGAGTGTGCAGGTCTGGGTCGGAGCCTCTTTTATAATGTTTTCTTTTACGGTCGGTCCTTAGCCTGACATCACTTAGCCGGCGGGTGTGTTCCTTACGTAATCTGGGGCGACCTAATTGTGGGGGGATCGGCCAGCGCTGAATTCAATAGCATCGCACCTGCGAAGATCGGTAACCTGGGATCAACCAAAACCACCGTGGTGGAGAAAAAAAAGACCCGTATGAACCATCAATGACCAGCATCGTCGAATATCTCGGTGACAGCAGATGGCCGAACTGTGAAATTTGAGTTATGATGCATGACTGGTGGCACCCCGTGACCGTTGAGGTAAAAACTCACAGCAGCCTACTTCATCACCAGGTACGTACCGCACCGTTCCGTTCTTTACGTCTTGATCATTCGAGACTCTCCCATTTACCCACATACATACATAGTTAAATCCGAGAATGAATGTGTCTGGTCACGAAGCCCCCCTTGGCATGAGCGCCGCGGCCACACACGTTCGAAGAACTAAAGGTGTCAGGTGAATACCTTCGTAATGTCACCATCTCACTGCCTGCAAAGTACTTCCAAACAACGATGAGCTCCCAAGCAATGCACTCGTTGCGTAATGGTACGCCACTACCCACATATGACGCCTCTTTCGCGCAATTTCCGCCTTGTCTTCCACCACGAATTTCCCATTGGGGTTAGCTTCTCACCACCCCAGAATATCATGATGTTGGGAAGCTGGAAATGACGATTTATGACTTTGAAATGCAGCGGGCGGGAGTACATCATCTTGCCATCAATCCGAGGCGCATGTGGGACGGAACGTGGCATAATTCGAATGGGCGATAGGAGACAACGAGTTCAAAGGCGGCGGACTGCACTATCGGTTGTCTTGCTACGTAGCTTCGGAAGGAAGGGCCATCTCAAATACGCTATCATCCAATTGCGAGGTTTGGCCTCGGCTGCAGGATGTCACGAATGTGTGTGTGAAGTCATGATACTGATCGATCTACCTATTCTATTGGGCGCAGTGCATCCCTCACCATATACCACAAGAATGACTGGATAGCTGGCAATCTAGGCCAATGCCAAGGGGAAATAGCTTGGCAATGTGCGAAGATACGACACAACAATAACCGCGGGGGGCCCATCTTAGCTACGGAAGTCGATCGCGCAGTAATTCTGACCACGACATGCTCACACTCATACCGACTTCTCCATTGGCGGGACTTTTTAGAACTGGAGACGACCACACGTACAGAAGAGGACAACGCGAAAGTCGGCCTTTGAATTTCGCATGGACATGGTTCGTCTGTTCCGGGTCGCTGCCGTCCTCGGGGAGTGGAAGCGGGGTATGGGGAACATCGGAATCGTGCGACCCTCGCATCGGGTTTTTGATTACGCCTATCAAGCCTGTCGGTGGTCTGACTGCTCCGAGCTAGTTTTACAGACATATGAGCATTGATTGTTTAGAATACATCGCGTGCCAAATCCGCAAGTAAATACTCAAGGAGTGACGTAGAAATTATAGTCGCGCAACATCCATATCAAAGATAGGGCTTAAAAAGTGCCGTCAGAAGGGTTGGCGAGATCGAGGACTGCATTGACTCAACTGGATACAATCACCGGACTCAGTGCTGCGGAATTGAGCCTCGCAGTTCGAAATATCAAGATTTCAGAAGAAAAGTGACCGAAAGCAATTAGATACGTAAAGAGAGCCATGTCGTAGATTCTACAATGCGTGGAATAAGAACTTCAGGGATGAATATAAGTCGCTACGCACCTTTTGTCGTGGATATAGTATGCGGCGTATCCGCGGACGATCGCAGCAGTCAGAGTCCAGACTGCGAAGGTTCTCGCTTGTAAAGCGGTAACTTCTCCACAGTATATGGGGGCTGCTTTTTCCAGAAGAGAGAGAAGACTCACCTTGGTTGGGTGGTACTCGTGTGTATACTCTGCGTGTCAACTTCAACGTGGCAAAGTTTTGCAGGGTGTTGAAGACTGCCATAGCAGCCACCAATAACTGCCATTTCGGCAGAAGTCCCTCGCCCTTTGGCAGAACTGCTGCGTCGTCAGCGCGACTCTATAGTAGTGAGTTTGTAACCTACGCTCGAGGACGGCGTTTGTGTCCAGTGCCATTTGAGTCGTTGGTTTGACGCGGCCAGGCCCGTCTTTTTACATTTCAAGGCACGTGGAGACAACGTAAACGATTTCCTAAAGTGGATTTTCCAGTTTTTGCTTGCGGTCGTCTTGCCAGTTGCTACGCTTCTGAAGCAGTTGTGGGACCTGGAAACCCATGCAACTGAACTTCAGCGGGGTGTCTCATGCCGGATTCCTCGTCTGTCATATTCCCCGGGGCAACTCGCTCCAATTCGTTGGCAAGCACAGTCAGTAGCAGCGGGGCTAGTCTAACCCGTCGCTCGCGCATAAGAAAACGGACGCGAACGACCACGGAGTCTTCGCGTCCAGAGTGCGTACCAAATGAATTCGACACCGTCTTGGACATCTCTGCTTCTCACACGCAAGAGCTGGTCTCTACTACGGTCGACGGTCCGTCAGAGGCACCTATCGACCCCCCGGCATCCCATTCTGAGACTGGGAACACTACCTCTAACCCTAATACGAGCAATGGAACATGCGGAACGTTTGGACAGACTGGGCGGAAAGGAACGTCGACCCCGGGAACTGGTGGAGTGGGTCCGGCGAGCAATCAGCCAGAGCCACCTCGGAGAGTGGAAATTATCGCAGCTCCAACCACATTCGTAAGTCGTCGCACTGCAGTGACGCGTTAAACTGAAAGCAACGTAGTTGAAGGGGAAGGGGCGAAACTCGAATCTACCCCGTCTGACTTCTCCACCGTCTGCCTTCCGACCCACTCCCGTCGAAGGCGATACCGTCAGAAGCAGCATGCGGGATTCGCTGCTTACCCAACAGTCTTCGACGTCTTCTTCGGTTTATCCGCTCAGCACGTCGACAGGAACAGAGTCTCCCCCTTCCCCGGTGTCACCCGTCGAGCAGACTCATGCCATGACCATCCCTGCTGTCGGTTTGGATGTCCCGAGAGTGCAGGAATTCGACGCAGACGATGTGTCGTATCGGCTCCGTTTGCTTATGAAGAACAGTTATTTTCTTCCACCCGCTCACTCGAAACCGTCGCCTTCTGATTTTCCTCCTGCCATCAATCCCACGAAGAAGGCGCCTGCACCTGCCTTTTTGGACTTGTTCCGTGTTGGCAAAGCAAAATCAAAGCCGGGAAGTCCTGACGCGGCCGCTCCCGTGGTCAGGGTGACGTCAGACTCGACGACCGCATCGGGTCATGCTGGAACTCGCGACCACCCACGTCCGTCCATGCAGGTGTTCCGCCCACCAGTCGCTGGCCAACACATGACGAGAGTCGTCGTGGTTAGGGAAAAGGTGGACGATCTGGACACCGCTACGAAGCAAGCGGAGGTCGATCTGAATGGTCACGAGTTCCTGGCCGATCGCGAGCGCGCAACTCGGAGAAGCAAGCCAGAGATTTTCGATGGGATTGTCGATCCTACAGATGTAGTCGATATCCCACCACCCTCTGCGAATTATCCGCTTGCCTTGCAGGCTTCCGCTCTACATGGCATGGGCATCGAAGAGTCGGTTGGGGCAGCCGTGCTAGCAGAACGCTTACCGCCACCTGGGAGCCCTGGTGCCTCCATTCTGGATCCTCGGGATAATGCATGGAGGAAAGCACTGCTCCACGAAGCTGTCAATCATTCTCTCAACAATTCAGCTGCGTCACTCTCCATCGCTCAGTCGACACCTACGAAGTCTCCACACCACGTCAGGTCGTCCGAATCCCTGAATCGTAGGGCCATCCTGCAGCAGCAGAAGTTGCTAGACCAGAAGATACTCAGCCATCCGATCATCGATCCTTCTGACGACTTTGATCCCCCATTCAGTCCAACCCCTGCCGCTCCCGTCAATCCCAGTGGGCCTGCTGCGACGCTTACACCAGCCCCAATGCCAGACATTCATAGGCTGTCTAACTACGCGCCCCTCCGTGTTGAAACCCCTGTACCACACATGCCTCTATCTCCACCACCGCGTCGAGCGCTTCCGTATTCAAAGTCGCAAACAGATCTGTCAATTCCACAGCAACCGCCTCTTGCTCGAGAGTCCAGGAAAGTGTTGCGCAGGTCCATGTCGTCACCTATGCTCTCTGATGGGTATGAGGTAAGGACTTCTGGGACAAGAACACCGACAACAAAGACTCCACCACCGATGCCTTCCCTCAGCATTTCGCCGGCCCCCTCGTCGCACCACCGTATCAGTCTGATCACGAGCTTGTCGCGCTATGCGAGTGAGCCTGACGACATCGTCGTTCCCAACGAGCCAAATCCACGGCCGTCCCTTACCTTGTCGGTGCAAAGTATAGATGGCCGTCCAACTGCATCCGAATACTCACAGCCTTCGCCTACTGCCTCCGCATTCCGAGACCGTTGGTCAGAGGGGTACTACTCTGCCAACTCGCAAGTCCAGCTTGCAGAGGCGCCACATAATCCCCGGGAGTCCCTTACATCACCTGGTGGTCGTTTGACACGCATATCCGCCATGTCTCCGCCGCCCCGATCGTCGTCTTCGGTCGCCGGTATCGCTCTTACCCCAGCTCCTCGTCCAGGATACCTACCTTTCCACTCTACACCTTCGCGCACCGCGCAACCCTCCCGGTCATCCTCTGAGCTTAGCCGAGGTACCTTCCGCTCGTTTGTATCAGCTTCGGCGTCACAGCATATGCAATTACCCACACCTCTAGACGTGAATCTTTCAGTGCTCAGTTTTCATTCTGCCTTCCATTCTGCGCCGCCCCCTTCTTCCACCGCTGAGTTCTTTGATCATATACAAGGATATCCAAGTGCGATGGATGGTCTATATGATTCAGAGGACAGCGCCAGTGAAGTGGACCCAGAATTAACTGCCGTTTATGCTCCTCCCTCCCAGTCGCAGCGTTCGTTTACGCGACTGGGCAATCATTCTACGCCAGACATCATCTGTGGTGCCACTGTGCCATATTATCCCACTGGTATACCTAAAGATCGCAGAAAGCCGGTTGGCAACGTTCCTCCGAAAAACAACTATTTCACGAACCTCAAAGCGTCGCCCCATTCCCTCACACAGCTATCGCTGTCCCAGCACTCGACAGAGCATCTCGTCGATTCCCATTCGTCTTCGCCCGTTCGCCGACCAGCTACACCAGGGGAAGAAAACATTCGTCGATGGCAGAGGGAACAACTAAATCTAGAGCAATCGTCAAAGAAATTGGATGGGATGGTCATGCAACACATGCAGGCGGAACGAGACACGATGAGGAGGATTGCTGAAACAGCAAAAGTACCCAAGTCATGAAGCTTTTTTCTACCCTACCCACATTGCTTTCTGTTCTGCTTTCGCAACTTCTACCTACATATACCACACATCCTCCTTTTTTTTCATTCATTCATTGTTTTACATTTGTCTTCCGTTGTAACTTGGGATGTACATGATTGATACCTTGCCATTACCTGGTCTACTGACTTCATTGGACGGGAATCGGATTCCATAGCAGGCAATTTTGACCCCTGTGTGAGCTGCGCCACACGTGAGCTTGTTCTGACTCCGCCCAGCCTGGCTGCGACTTGCCAGTTGCTGCTAGACTGCTGTACTGTTTTTCGACTCCCTCGCGACCTTGTTGAAAGTAAGACACGACCGATCACGAACTTGAGTTCAGGTAAAATGACAATGGAGAACTGCGACGCTTTCAAGCACTCGTATTCCTGGCATCAGGTGTGTTCGAGGTTACATCGCTTGCGGTTGTTCAGCGGCTAACACGTTTTGCTCATCGAACTCATATGTAGTCTCATGATCAGGTGAACGAGTTGACTCGGCAATGGTACCAGGATATCTGACCAGTGGCTCGCGTATAGGCGACTGTACTGTTGCTAGTTCCGCTCGACACCTCAGAAGAAGACGTCGCTGTGAGTTATATCCCGCCTCCCACTACCCTATAGGAGATGTGCCCATGTGGAACGTTCCCACAGGTTGTGATAGAACGGAGTTACTTGTTGGCCGGAGTCAAGGGTCAACAACCCGTAGTGAAGGTATGCAATATTGAAAACGATCAACTTTTTTGTGTTGTGTTTGTTTCGGTATCCCTCTCTCATACGGTTATTACATTTTTTTTTCGTGAACTTCAGGGACGCCTCTATGGCAATGTGGACGTCGCCAACTCGGCATGGCAGCTCGAACCGCGGACTTCGCGGCCTTCCGCGCGGGAACGTACCACTTCGACTTTATCGACCGCATCTACCCAATCATCTTATGCCTTCGTATCCGACCCGGATATATCGAGCAGCTTCGCTGCGTCACTCGAGAGCGCGCAGGCGTCGGATGCTGAAGAGCCTGTTACGCCCTCCCCTGCGCTTTCTTCACCCACGTCCTCTGCAGAAGAACATCCTGGATATCATCGGCGGGCAGTCCCGGCTGTATCTGGACATGTGTCCCCAGTCATGCAACCCCATGCTCTGTCGTCGTTCTCCTCGCTAGAGTCGTTGCACTCGCCCTCCGGAAGACTGTTGACTTTGCACCTGGAAAAGGACCAGTCTGTCATATGGCCGTCCCTCATTGTGGGTCCCGTACCCCAGGAACTCTCCCCGTCCGCTCCGATTCCTATGCTGTATGACCCCGATCTCGAGGTGAAATACAATATGGACCCCACTAGTCTCGTCCTTTTTGCCATTGAACTTCTCGATATCAGGAAGGACAAGGAGGAAGCATTCGAATGCTTCGTGCACGTATCCTTTTCTCGAAGGTGTCTCTCGTAGACTGACTTTTTTTAATTCCTTCAGGCGAGCGTGGCACCAAGCTCACCTCCCATCTGCCACTATGAAACTGGTTACGCACTACCTCCCACCGCACACATCCTTGAGTCACGTGAAGGAGGCCGAAGAAACTACACGGGGGACCTTATCTTACTACGTGCAATGCGTCGGCGGCGCCGCTGGACTTGGGCAGCTGTATCTGGAAGCTGGCCTCCTCCATCTGGAAGGTGCCGCTTCTGTCGTGCTCTCTGCGTCATATGCGACCTTGTCGTCGATTCGCGTTCCCTCGCACCCCCAGCCTGAAAACGATGCGGATGCATGGAAGCGGGACAGAGAGGCTGCGAGCTGTTATTTCGACCGTGCCCGTGCGATGAATTCGGATCTCGACATACCGGTGATTTCAGACGAGAGAAGCAGACAGACCAAAGTGCACGAACTCGAAATGCCCTCGTTGGAAATCCCCCACCACCACTCTGCGACCGACAGTGCCTATTCTGGCGAAGGGTCATTGTATTCGGAGCAGGAGAGAGTCGTCCGTCGAAGAAGGCAGGAACGGACGAAGGACGAGGTGATCTTCATCGACGATGTCAAGGGTAAGGACGATATCGACAACGCTTGGTACCTGTACGTCCCTGGCCTCGTAGGCGCGGGTACAGCATTGCTGGTCGTTGGTGTCATTGGCGCTCTTAGCTTTTCCACTTGGAGGCGGAATCAGGGGTCTTAATTACGGTACATTGCTATTTTACTGTGAATTCATTGCTATCCCCGTGTTGTCGTTGTGTGAGTTGTTTCAATAATATATACAGTCTTCCCCAGTGACTTGGTTCCCGGCATCATTACTCGGATCTTTTGTTTTATTGAGAGAAAAGGAATGGAAGCTGCTTACATTTTGCATTCGTGGGACTGACGGAAAATGTCCAATACTAGGCTTGCACGTTCTCCAACAGCGTGCATACGCACACATCACCGACGACGCAGACATGAGGAAGCTCTGTATCGTTGTGCCATGTTGATTTTACTGGAGATCGCAACTGTTGAGGACTTGTGGCTTTGATGTAACACATATAATTGTCACCGAAGGACGCCATCATCCAATTTTTTAGATTGTCGGCTCAAGTTTGGGCGCGAGGCCTGGAGGCGTCATACATCAAACTTTGAACACTCACGTCGCCTGAATCGTGCCACGCAGCGTGAATCGAATTGTTGATAAGTCGTTGACACCAGGGTAATCTATACGTCACGGTACAATGACACAACTCAGTAACAATACATCGATACATACACACACCAACCGATAACACGAACATCAATTGCGAAATGATAGCGTCGTCGTCGCCATCGTCCGGGTAGGGGGAGGCGGGTGGCTACCTTTGATAAATGCAGGAGATCGGCTCTTTACTACCCCGAGTACTCCAAGATACGACGAATGGCATGATTCCTGATCGGGAGGATATCGAACCCAGCTGTTAGCATCAACATCGCGCTCAGAGCTGTGCGGTGGTCCGACGAACCTTTGCTTGAAACGTGTAACCAATGCCTGCGGGTCCCGTAGACATGCCTGTGACGATTCTGAATCGACGCTAAAATAATTTTTGGACGTCCGGTTATTATTCAGTGTACCCTCCACAATGATTTATTTGGCGTACTGGCTGGGATCTGCACCGACGGACGACGTCACTTGTAGGACGTACATGTTGGGATTCTTGTCGTCCTCCATACCAGCTCCTGGTGCCTGCGAGACCTTGACACCTGAAAGAGCGAACTGGCTCGAGGTGCTCTTGATGGTCGGAGCTGTAGGGTTGTCTGGATCGTGGTAGAGGACGAACACATGCTCGTCTGGGTGACTGGGAAGTAAGGACAATGGAGAGTCATCGGCGTGGCGATATTGTATGTCGACGTGGGCGAGTATGCTCGAGGTCTGTGTGGATGTACCGGGCTGGAGCGTGTTGTGAGATGCGAGCACGTAGTAGGGTGGTGTGCGTGACGAGGAGGTCATCGTGGTTGTCGAATGCGAAAGCAGGGCCAACTTGACCTCGAACCCCCTAACATGCACCGAACGCCATGGACATCATCCGGATCCCTTACATCTGATCGCATACCAGCGCGACACTTGCCCACCAGTACGACCCCCGCGAAACAACAGTCAAAAGGAAAAGGCCAGTCGGGGCCTCCCAAAAGCAAGACCGTATTAGCACTCGAAAACCGCCTTCACAACGTAGAATACGCCTCCGGGAAGGAGAAAGATCCCAAAGGCGGCTGTTTCTGTCTAGGTACGTATGCGATCGCTGTACTTTTCATCGCCAGGAAGGTCGTCGACCATGAACATACATACGTTCAGCCAGGGATCACGGTCTATCTACCTACGTCCCCCTTTGCTGTAGTTGCGGCCTCGTGCTTTGCGAGCTCAACTTACCGCACTATGCATGCCCGCATTGCGGCGAGTCGTTCCTTGGCAACACCCGTCGACCGGCGTTGGTCGCCCAGATACAGAAGGAGCTGAGTGCGCAAATCGCGAAAGAGCAGGAGGATCGGGAGCGGGCTATCGAGGAGGCTCGCAAAGCAGAAGGCGCATTCCCCATGCTTCCCGGTGCCGGTGGTGCGCAGGGAGCACGTCGGCCAGCTGGCAAGGGTGCAGCTGTTGGCTCGCAATCAAGCCATAAAGTCCTGTCTTTGAACTCCACGACGAAGAAAGTAACCGTGTCGTCGTACACTAGCACACCCGTTTCGTCACGTCCACCATCTCCCATTCCAGAAGAGCCGCGTAGGGTCCCTCCCCCTCCAAGAGAAATTAACTACGTGAAAGAACCTCCGGACCCAGAGCATCCTTGGAAAAATATGCAATTTCCCGACCTGCAATATATTCCTCCACCCAAAGACCATGGCAGACAGCGGCACAGGAGAGCGAGGGAACCCTAGATACTATTACTCGGGCCAACTATGCTACATCGACACCGGTACACGAACAGACGAGACAACAAGTTCATAGGGTAACAGAACAGGCATGGGAATAACGGATAGATAAACACGAAAACAAATGGATAGCATTAGAAACACGTCCACAATCCAAACATCATGGCTGCTTGTCCTGCGGTGGACTAGGGAGTGATATTTGTCGGCGCAGATCTTCGACCTCCGCTCGCAACTGAGCCAGTGCATTTTCTTTTTGCGCTAGATTTTCTTTAGCTGTCGTAAGGGCATCTTGTACTCGTTGTATGTCGTCGGAAAAGGCGGGACTATGTGAAGAAACGAATTGGGGTGACACAGTCGGAGGGGAAGATGTTCGCACAGGAGAGAAGGGTAATGGAATAAGAGAAGGGTCGATCGGCTCTGGTAGGGTATCGTGACTCCGCGCGGACAGAAGTAAAGTTGGCTGAAGAGGTGTCGCAAGCTCCATGCTTTCTTCTGATATACTGGCATCGACGGGGACCGGTTGCTGTATAGTACATGAGTCTGTTAGACTCCAATGGTATAGCAGACAGACTCACAGAAGATGATCCCCTGACCCGAGACCGTAAGACTTCGATCTCTTTCAAGAGCTCTTCTTCGCGGGAACTCGTCTCGACCTGGGCCTTGTCCATCTGCTGCCGAAGATGGCAGACTTGAGCAGACAATCTGTCTCCGCATCAGTACACGATTGTAAAGAACAAGGACACACAGACGCACCGGACACACTCTTCTTCGATCCGTAGAATGTCTTCCGTGCTATGCGCATTCATGCCAGACGTTACCTGCTCTAGGTGAACGACACTCCAGCTTCACTAGAACGCGCGACAGCGTACCCGCTTCTGTCTTGCAGCCGCTGCAACGAGAGCCTGTCGCTCGGCTTTTGCAGCCTCGGTTTGTGCGGACATTTCACGTATGTGATTATCTAGCTGAACGATAGCTAACATGGCTGAGGGGGAGTCGGGGGGATGTGTACTAAGTGGATAGTGTTGCGGTTCTCCATCATTTTTGGGAGGTAAGGGAAGGGGAAGGTTTGGCGTTGGAGTAGTTGAGGTACGTGGGGTCTGTGCCTCGGGGTTCGCGCAACGCAACGCACCACTGTTGTGAGCTAGATTACCATTACTCAGTGGTGTCCTACTTTGATGTGCCTCGGGATGACAGTCAGGTCCGTTCGTTGAGGGCGCCGCGAGTCTAGCTTCCTCAAGCTATCCCTCGATATATCAAGCACTAAGAATAAGGAGGGAGCAGGTGGCTTACCTTGGCAAGTATACCACGAATTTCGGTTTCCACCGATCTATTTCGTACACTATTGCTCTCCAGAACATGAAGACATTCCTGGTCCGAGAGCGCCTTCGGACATAAACGCACTTTGGTCGGTATCTTTCGTACGGGTAAACGACTACCGGTGTCACCTTCGAATACCCTTTGACCTGGTAAACGAATACACGCTTCCAGTTCCGTCTCCCTAATAGCGACCTGTGCTTCGAGTTCTTCGATATGATGGTTAGCTTCTTCGATAGTCTTCCGATGTTCGCGACGTTCAAATTCAAGTTCGCTCCGTAGTCTGGCAATTATTGCAGACGCGTATGCAAGAAGGTCGTCGCTGGGACTCTTGGTATTAGATTCGAGTCCATTGGCAGGTGTATATGGAAGTTCTGAGAATCGTTTAGTTCGAAAGCAGGCTCGAGCGGGTCGAAAACTCACCGGCAGCTTTGGTGATGTGCATACGACTGCAAGGCCATGAACTCCATTCGTTGGATATCTGAACTATGTAAAACCGATCCTCAGGACTTCAGAGAAACAAACATGAAGCTTGCTACACACACTTTTCTCGATGAGATCTTCCACCACATTCTTCATTTCATCTTTTTCGACCTCCAAAGCTTTGGAAATGGTCCGCCATTGGTCGACGTCACACGCAAGTTTAATCTTCTCCTGCTCTACAGCGGAAATTTCCAAAGCATGTTGTGCACGCAGCGAGTCTAGGACGTCCACGGTTTTGAGTAAGCGAATGTGAGTGGCAGATGCTCGAGCGCTGCAAGTTTCCAGCTGGCGCTTGAGGGCTGCAATCTACAAAAAAAAATGAGCGTACAGTCGGATTTGCGAGGACATATGAGACGTACTTGCTCGTCCTTCTGCCAAAGTAGCGTTTTTAGTTCATCGTGGCTTGGCTTTCGACTGGGTCCCATAAAGTTCGTGTTCGATGTACGATGCCAGCTTCGCGAGCTCGCCCAGGTGTGGGGCCAGCACCTACTTGCAACACCGCGCTGGCTGTCTTCCACTAGGCACTACACAACATCGCATGCGATATGACGCACTGGTCGCAGTGGGTCATACACCAGACTCACAGACGAAGGTGACGTGGACACAGACCATAGGCACACTGTTCTATGCACGCAATGTGATCCGTCTAGGATTACAGACCGAGACTTCCATACTCAAACCACCTATTGCACGCGGGTCGATCATCTAGAACGAATCGTCCTTCCGGAATCTACGGGACAAAGTGTGGAATACTATGTTGCGCGTACGAAGGCGCCAACTGGCTGCTGAGCGCTTAAGCCTCCTTCCGGATAATGGTCCCCGTTCTCTGCTGTAGAATCGATTGTCGTGATTGCCCGGCCCAACAGGATCGCGCCTAGGCTGCTTGTAGGAGGGTACTGTTTACTATCGACGTTCAAGTCTCAGTCTTTACCACGTCTGTACATCTCACGACGTTCTTGTCGTAGGTGATCATGGACTGGAACATGAATGATTTGCATGATGCATGTGTGTTCAGTCCATCGGAGACTGGTAGAAACTAGAGGGTCCAGTTGGACCAATGTCAAGGCTGTTTGCCTTGGAATTTAAGATTACTCAAGACCAACGCCGCGAATATAAGAAGATCGTGTCTTCTTGTCACTTCATCGTTCGTTCCATACGATTGAGGGACATGTCGAGCAGTGAGGTCTGACGTGTCAGTAGTACGTACTTGCGCGAACCCATTTAGCATCGCAGCCTATCCCAGTATATCTGTGCTGAATCGACCAGAGCGATGGGGGATCCACTCCACTTGACGTGCGTGAAACAATAGTAAATGCAGTAGACGACGGAAGATAGCAAGCCGAAGTCAGAAGCAGTGAAGAAGGCACAACGATGTTGGACAAGACGATGTGAAGATTAGGAAGGTCCTGGATAACGAAGGGGACATCGAGAGGAGTAGACAGAAAAATACGAAGTATGCTTGCAGCAATGACTTCCATCGCGTCTTCCGACTTACCGTAAGTTGTCACGAGAAGGTAAGATCAAAACGTTGTTCTCTCACCACGACTATCCACCTGAAACAGGTGGGATGACTGCCACTTCCTCACCGCCCTTGAGGTGGCAGGTTTCCGGTTCATGCACCATCACCGCATCCACGCTCCATTGACTGGTGGCCAGCACCTTATCCAAACCCGTACCCTGGTAGAGCGAGTTGAGGTGGGATGCCAATGATAACAAGGGAAAAGGCGTCGTCGGGAGCGTTATCGTCTCCTCGTATTGACCAGTAGCGGTGGACGCCCCAGCGAAGTAAAGAACAGTGACTTGGGCCATGTGCGTGCCGTGCGAAGTGAGGCCTAATTTCCGAAGTTATAATACCACTGCTATGGGCGATCCCCTAGTTGGCAGAGCCGCAATTTATTCTACTTCGCCTCCGTGTTCAAGCTAGTTCAAGGCCAAACTCGCGGACAGCCACCATTAGCTGCCTAACGCACAGTTGTTGATGAACATACTGCTCGAGTATTAGAAGATCGCGTCTTCTCGTCACCTCGTCGTCCGTTTCATTGAATCGAGAGATATGTTGAGTGGTGAGGCATACCACTGAGTAGCACCCTCGTGCTAACGTGTTCGTTTTGGTGTATTCAAGACATTTGTGCTGAATCGACCCGAGTGATGCGGGCCCGATTCCACTTGAGGTGCGTAAAACAGCAGTAAATGCCAGAGGCGAGTGAAGGCAGCCAGCCAAAAATTAAAAGCAGTGAAGACGGTACGACGGTGCTAGGCAAGATGCGATATGATGTAAGGTGTTGGGTCCCAATCAATTAGGAACACCAAGCTGGTATATAATACACTGAGGAAGAATGGGGTCCAGTGACACACTACTCGTGCAAGTGAGCTGGCTGCAACAGAATTCAGAGCAGGATAATGCCAAGAATATCTACACAATATCGAATACCCTGACGTTGCTTTCCACGATGCTGGCCGAGTCAATCGGCTGAGCAGCAATGGGGATAGAAGACACGATCCTTCTGAACTCGTTATGGGGCAATTCGATCAGTAAAAGCGCACGAAAGGGCCTTCCTAGTGTATGGAGTAGTCGCTCTTCAGTCCTGGCGCATTCCTTGGTGTACGGCTCAAGCAACTTCGAGTGCCAAGGGCGAACAAGCTGCAGAGCACCTGGCAGCATCGCAGCGCTCTCTAGTTGCCTCGGTAGTGTGACCTCAAGCAACTTCAGTCCGGACGCCTGGATTTCGTACGAGTAGCTCGGAGTACAGGCCGAGGATTCTTTCAGTTGAATCGCTGTGACACGATGGGCAATGCATGGTAGTGCGAGCCGGTGAGCGACGAACCGCGGAAGGGGTGATTTGGCAAGTGTACGATAGAGCGTCCGTAGCGCGGCTGACACCGCAGGCTGCTCCCTCATTATCGATGTATAATCTTCAGCGTTGGATTGGACTGGCAGAGGCAATGGAAGTGCTTGATACGGCGTGAGCTGGACAGGGAAGCAGCTATGAAACCACGACGCCTCTCCCACCCAATCCAGAACTGAGATATCTCCAGACCGCGATATGATTTCGGCCAGTAGACGGCCGAGTGCATTTTCACCAGATTCGCCATACAGGATGGGCAGGTGGATGTCAAAGATTCCAAACAGCGAGTATGCGACATCTTCGGGTCGTGTAGTACGACGGAATGACGCCCATTGCAGTCCGGAGCGGACGTCATCCATACTCGGAGAAAAGTTGGTGAGGAACCGCGACTCTATTCCGGTGACCTTTTCCAGCTCTTCCAGCACGGCGACATCGGCTTTATGGTTCGACGATGTGAGATTTTTGTAGAGGGACCAAGATTGGGTGTAGAATAGTATGCTTCGTGGAGCCAATAGTTCTTGGAGAGTCCATCCACGTCTGAACCACTCACTACACCGAAAGGAATCGGTATCGGTAACGTCAGAAAGATAAACGATGGTCAAAGCAGACCGTCGATACCATGCAAACATTGACCCTATTGCTTCTTGCAACTCAGCACTGCTATCTTTGTTTATGCAGCACGTGTCGCTCCATGCCCATAAGTAATTCCGCTCGCAAGAGACAGCGCAGAAGGATTGGAGCTTTCCAAGGCCTCCGTTTGTCGGCATGACATAAATTGAGCGTCCCCCGATGTCGCGCAATGATGGCTCGTTTTCACCCCAGCGATGAGAAAGCATGACGAATCGAAAGTATCGCGAGATTTCAGCATGGATGAGTTTCATTCGCTGAGCTGGGTCACATGTTGCGCACGACGAGAGCAGCTGGTCGCACTGTTGACTACCCATAAAATGAGATAGTTGCGCATCACGATCGCATAGCGTGCCGGTATGGGTGTGCAACAGCCTCGTCGGCATGCCTTTGAGCACTTCAAATGCGACATTACGGATGATTTGCTTAACGTCGAATTGGGAAATAGGCAAAGCATTGGAAGATGGTATAGCACCTTGTGCGCCGATCTTCATTTGAAGGTGGGCCATAAGACGCTGCCGAGATATGTCATAACGAGGATCTCCGGGTGCGAGTAGCTGCAGGGCTTCTTGGTCAAGCGCGATGGCCTCGTCCAGATCAGCTGTGTCGTGATCAGGATGTCCTGGTGGACAGAGGTCCAGTGCTGCACGTCCGAATGTGATGGTTTCTTCCAAGTCATCGGCTACCCTGCGGTTGCTATGTCTATTCGAAAGACAGAAAGCAAGTTCACAGAGCGATAAGAGTCGGTCGGGATGCTCAGAGGGACGCAGTTTCAAAGCTGCACGATGCATCTCAATCGCCTCTTCTAAATCGCAAATTGCAGCCTTTTTCGCAAATCTCCTACTAAGATGGAAAGCAAGATCGTAAAGATATAACCCACGGTCAGGATGCCCTGGCAGGCAAAGCTCTAGCGCTGCACGCCCGAGCGTAATGGCTTCTTCCAAGTCATCATGTACCGCGTTCTTGTCATATCTATGCGACAGACAGCGAGCAAGTTCATGGAGCGACGCGGATCGATCAGGATGCCCAGAGGGACGTAGTTCCAAAGCTGCACGATTCAGTTCAATCGCCTCCTCCAAGTCGCGGATTGCCGCATTTTTCACAAACCTCACTCTGAGGTCGAAAGCGAGGTTGTAGAGAGATACCCCGCGGTCGGAATTCCCTGGTGGATGGAGCTCCAATGTTTCACGTTCGAGTGTGATGGCTTCTTCCAAGTCATCAGCTACCCCGTTCTCGTCATATCTATCCGACAGACAGCAAGCGAGGTGAGCGAGCGATGAGGGTCGAAGGGAATGCCCAGGGGGACGTAGTTCCAATGCTGCACGTTGCAGCTCAATTGCCTCCTCTAGATCGCAGATCGCAGCCTTTTCAGCGAATTTCTTCCTGAGGCGACAAGCAAGATCGTAAAGATACGACCCACGCTTGGAATGCCCTGGCAGGCAAAGCTCTAGCGCTCCACGTCCGAGTGTAATGGCTTCTTCCAAGTCATCAACTACCCCGTTCTTGTCATGTCTATCCGACAGACAGCAAGCAAGGCGACCGAGTGATGAGGGTCGAAGAGAATGCCCAGGGGGACGTAGTTCCAATGCTGCACGATGCAGCTCAATTGCCTCCTCTAGGTCGCAGATCGCAGCCTTTTCCGCGAATCTCTTCCTGAGGTGACGAGCAAGATCGTAAAGATACAACCCACGCTTGGAATCCCCTTGTAGACAAAGCTCTAGCGCTGCACGTCCGAGTGTAATGGCTTCTTCCAAGTCATCAGATACCCCGTTCTTGTCATATCTGTGCGACAGACAGCAAGCAAGTTCATGGAGTGACGCAGGTCGATCAGGATGCCCAGGGGGACATAGTTCCAAAGCTGCCCGATTGAGTTCAATTGCCTCCTCCAGGTCACAAATTGCAGCCCGTTCGGAGAACCTTCTCCTGAGATCGCAAGCAAGGTTGTCGAGATATACCCCACGGTCAGGATGTTCTGGTGGATGGAGCTCTAATGCTGCACGTCCCAGTGTAATGGCTTCTTCCAAGTCATCAGCTACCCCGTTCTCGTTATGTCTATCTGACAGACAGCAAGCAAGGTGACCGAGCGACGATGGTCGATCCGGATGCCCAGGGGGACGTAGCTCCAATGCTGCACGATGCAGCTCAATTGCCTCCTCTAGATCGCCGATCGCAGCCTTTTCCACGAATCTCTTCCTGAGGTGACGAGCAAGATTGTAAAGATACAACCCACGGTTAGAATCCCCTTGTAGACAAAGCTCTAGAGCTGCACGTCCGAGTGTGACGGCTTCTTCCAAGTCATCAGATACCTCGTTCTTGTCATATCTGTGCGACAGACAGCGAGCAAGTTCATGGAGCGACAAGGATCGATCAGGATGCCCAGAGGGACGTAGCTCCAGAGCTGCACGATTTAGTTCAATTGCCTCCTCCAGGTCACAAATTGCAGCCTGTTTGGAGAACCTTCTCCTTAGATTGCAAGCAAGGTTGTAGAGATATACCTCACGGTCAGGATGTCCTGGTGGACAGAGCTCTAATGCTGCACGTCCGAGTGTAATGGCTTCTTCCAAGTCACCATGTACCGCATTCTCGTCATATCTAAGTGACAGACAGAGACCAAGTTCATTGAGCGACGATAGTCGATCCGGATGCCCAGGGGGACGTAGTTCCAAAGCTGCACGATTGAGTTCAATCGCCTCATCCAGGTCGCAGATTGCAGCTTTTATCGTAAACCTTTCTCTGAGGTCCACAGCAAGGTTGTCGAGACAATCGCTACGCTCGGGATGCCCAGATGGACAGAGCTCCAGTCCTCCACGCCCTAGTGTGATGGCTTCTTCCAAGTCATCGACTGCCTCCAGTTTCTTATATCTATTCCCGAGACAGATTGCAAGTTCAGTGAGTGACTTAAACCGTTCGTGCTTGTCATTCTCGACGGGTCGAAGCTCCAAAGCAGCACGATACATAGTAATTGCCTCATTCAAGTCGTTGATTGCTCCCTCCTCACTGTACCTCTCGGAGAGGGCATCTGCCAGGCTGGAGAGGGCAATGTAGCGGGTTCCATACCCTGGAGGGCAGCGTTCCAACATTCTTCGCCTGGGGGAAACGTTATCTGTTGATGCCATTGAATGCCTTTACACCAGGAAGATATTCACAGCAGAGGTGATTCCGCCTTTAGACCATCAGCCGTAGCAAGACAGGGAAAGAAGAACCGTACCTTCAAGATCAGAATGCAACAGAGCAAGCAATTTTGAGCGTCGGAACACTACTCAAATCGACGAGAAGAAATCCACAGGTGAAGGCACAGGGTATGTAGAGCGGGTAATCCTGAGTGTTTGTATGAAATGCAGGTAAACGCGTTCAACGCAACGACATACCTATAGGAACCTTACCGACAGGTTCTAAACCGTACGAATTGACTGGAGAAGCGAGAGCTTGCGGAAAAATTCGGCTGTTCTCCTTGAGTAAGTCGTATATGCAGATTGGAAATGGAGAAGAGCTCACCGGTAACGGAATGGCTCGTGGCTTCTGTGGGACAGACAACGAGACAACTACAGAAGCGCGGGCCACGCGCCCCCCCGCTTACGCGCTGCCGGTCCTGAAGAGTAGTTATGTAAGGCTGAAAGTGATCCGCCGACTCCCCAGTGTAAACATGACACTCCGCTATGCTGCCAGTGGTTGTTCACCTCGGTTTTGAATATTCGAAGCCATGATGCGAGGTTTCAGCTCGTATGAACCTACATAGCGACCCGACCGGATTCTGGCAGTCATTCGCGACTCGGACTCGCTGGTGATCAGTCTTCTTCTCCGATACCATAAGGAGCAGATCCCGTCCGAAGTGTCCACCCACGTGACTCGCGTGTGTCCCTAATGAGCTTCCTCATTCCGTCGGCTCCTCTATGACACAGCTTCATTACTAGGCTCTTCGCCCCTGCGTAGTGCTCGTTGGTTCGCATCCCCCGATGGTATCACCCTACGTTTTGATTGGCTATTGTGTGCACAACAGTGCGACTCAGTACTGAAGTGCATTGAAGGATGAATGGAGGACTGGCAGGTGTGCCACAACCCCCTGGTATTGCGTGGTAGCACATGCACATATCACTGTGCAAGTGTACTGGCTGCAGCGAAATTAGGAGCAGGATAATGCCAAGAATATCTACACAATATCGAATATCCTAACGTTGCTTTCCACAATGCTGGTTGAGCCCAATGGCTGAGCAGTAATGAGGGCAGCAGACGCGATCCTTCTGAACTCATTATGGGGCGATTCGATCAATAAAAGCGCACGAAAGGGCCTTCCCAGCGTATGAAGTAGTTGCTCTTCAGTCCTGGCGCAATCCTTGGTGTACGGCTCAAGCAACTTCGAGTGCCAAGGGCGGACAAGCTGCAGAGCACCTGGCAGCATCGCAGCACTCTCTAGTTGCCTCGGTAGTGTGACCTCGAGCAACTTCAGACCGGATGCCTGGATTTCGTACGAGTAGCTCGGAGTAGAGGCGGAGGGTTCTTTCAGTTGAATCGCTGTGACACGATGGGCAATGCATGGTAGTGCGAGCCGGTGAGCGACGAACCGAGGAAGGGGTGATTTGGCAAGTGTACGATAGAGCGTCCGTAGCGCGGCTGACACCGCAGGCTGCTCACTGATTATCGACGTATAATCTTCAGCGTTGGATTGGACCGGAGGCAATGGAAGTGTTCGATACGGTGTGAGCTGGGCAGGGAAGCAGCTATGGAACCACGACGCCTCTCCCACCCAATCTAGAACTGAGATATCTCCAGACCGCGATATGATCTCGGCTAGTAGACGGCCGAGTGCATTTTCACCAGATTCACCATACAGGATGGGCAGGTGAATGTCAAAGATTCCAAAAAGTGAGTATGCGACATCTTCGGGTCGTGTAGTACGACGGAATGACGCCCATTGCAGTCCGGAGCGGACGTCATCCATACTCGGAGAAAAGTTGGTGAGGAAGCGCGACTCTATTCCGGTGACCTTTTCCAGCTCTTCCAGCACGGCGACATCGGCTTTATGGTTCGACGATGTGAGATTCTTGTAAGGGGACCAGGTCTGAGTGTAGAACAGTATGCTGCGTGGAGCTAACAATTCTTGGAGGGTCCACCCACGTCCGAACCACTGGCTGCTCGCGAGTGAACCAATATCGGGAACATCAGAGAGGTATACGATGGTCAGCGAAGACTGTCGGTACCACGAGAATATCGATGCTATAGATTCTTGCAACTCGACACTGTTGTCTCTGTCTATGCAGCAGGTGTCGCTCCATGCCCATAAGTAATCTCGCTCGCAAGAGACCGCACAGAAGGACTGGAGCTTTCTAGTACCCCCGTTCGTTGGCATAACATAGATCGAGTGTCCCTCGATGTCGCGCAATGATGGCTCACCTTCACCCCAGCAGTGAGAAAGCATGACGAACCGAAAGTATCGCGAGATTTCAGCATGGATGAGTCTCATTCGCTGAGCTGGGTCACATGTTGCGCACGAGGAGAGCAGATGGCCGCACGGTTGACTACCCATAAAGTGGGATAATTGCGCATCTCGGTTGCATAGCATGCCAGTATGCGTATGCAATAGCCTAGTTGGCATGGATTTGAGTATTTCCGATGCAACATTACGGATGACTTGCTTGACCTCAGAGTGGGAAACAGTATTCGGAGATGGTATAGCACGTTGCAGCCCAATCTTCAATTGGAGGTGAGCTATAAGACGCTGCCGTGATATGTCGTAACGAGGATCCCCGGGTATCAGTAATTGCAAGGCTTCTCGGTCAAGCACGATGGCCTCGTCCAAATCAGCTGTGTCGTGATCAGGATGTCCTGGTGGACAGAACTCTGGTGCTGTACATCCGAATTTCGTGGCTTCTTCCAAGTCATCAGCTACCCTGCGGTTGACGTGTCTATTCGAAAGACAGAAAGCAAGTTCATGGAGTGACGAGGGTCGGTCAGAATGCCCAAGCGGACGTAGTTCCAAGGCTGCACGATGCAGTTCGATCGCGTCCTCCAGGTCACAAACCGCAGCCTGTTTCGAGAACCTCTTGCCGAGGTCGCAAGCAAGGTTGTAGATACATACCCCGCGGTCGGAATGCCCAGGTGGATGTAGCTCTAATGCTGCACATCCGAGTGTGATGGCTTCTTCCAGGTCATCGGCTACCCCGTTCTTGTGATGTCTATTCGACAGACAGTAAGCAAGCTGATTGAGCGATGAGGGTCGGTCTGCGTGGCCAGAAGGACGTAGTTCCAAGGCTGCACGATGCAGCTCGATTGCCTCTTCTAAATCACAGATTGCAGCCTTTTCAGCGAATCTCTTCCTGAGGCGACAAGCAAGATTGTAGAGATACAACCCACGGTCGGAATGTTCTTGAGGGCAAAGCTCTAGCGCTGTACGTCCAAGTGTGATGGCTTCCTCCAAGTCATCAGATACCCCGTTCTTGTCATATCTATACGAGAGACAGACAGCGATTTCGTTGAGTGAGCAGGAACGATCGTGCTCGACACGCTCTGCAGGTTGCAGTTCCAAAGCGGCACGATACATAGTGATTGCCTCACTTAAGTCGTCACTTTTGCTCTCTTCAGTAAATCTGTTGTAGAGGGCATTCGCGAGGCCGTAGATGGCAGTGTAGCGGTCAGCATGTCCTGGAGGACAGCAATCCAGCCTTCTTCGTTTGCGGGAGACATCGTCTGTGGAATCCATCGAACAGTCTTCTACTTGGAGGATATTCAAGGCGGAAATGAGTCTACCTGCAGGCTATTAGCGACAATAGGACAAGGAAATTCGAACCGTACCCTTCGAAAGCAGAGTAAAACGGAGTAAGCAGTCTTGAATGTCGGAATACTACCCCAATCAGCGGAGCTAACCAAACAGCAAAAAGCCTAGTAACCTGCAGGTAAAGACACGGGGTGTACAAAGCGGGTACTACGGGTGTCGGTTAGAAGGGCAAGGTTACAAGCAGGTATGTAAATGCATATAACGTAGGGGCGGACCGACAGGGACCTCACCAACAAGCTCGAACACCGTACAATTTGGCGGGGGAAGCGAGAACTGCGGCTGTGCTCCTCGAGCTTTTCTCTACCGCGTGATAGCTGCGTATGTGCTCCGTCCAATGAGGGAAGTTACCTTGCTTGAAAAGCAAGGTCTCTCCAAACCCATAAATCGTGGGAAAGCGACTCTCATCTGAAAGACCTTCCCTTCCGGGAACTTCTGTTTCTCACGCCCGTACACCACAGTGGATTGAACCTTCGAACGGAACAAAATAACCAACCTATGTTATGAAGGAAGGCTCGTGGTCTCTAAAATCATATCGACCAGCAACATTGACAAGCCCCAAGCAAGGTTTCTGCCGCTCACAGCGGCGCCCCCGAGTTTCTGTCCGAGCATATTTCCGTGGGAACCAGCATGCACAGCATTGTGCACGTGATCCCTCTCCCTGCAGTTCCGACTCTGCTCAAGTCGATGGCGTGCACAGCATCGTCGACGTGATCCCTCTTTGTCGATGACTCCGACTCTGCAGAAGTCGTCGTCGCTGTGTAGTCAGCCTGCAGGTGCTCTCGTACACATTTTCGGCATGGAGGGACTGTACACTTGTCCTCTGTACATGGTTCAAGTAAGTAAGAGGAATGCGGCGATTTGGCGTGTCTTACAGCGGTTTTCAAAAGTATGCGGAAAACCAATTTTCAGTTGTCAGCGCCACACAAGGACCCCGGAAGTACCTAAGCCTGCAACAAATAATCACTGCACACGGAAAGTGGGATATCTCCCAGGCTCCTACACGCCTCTGCTGTTCGTGTGAGGGCTAATTCCGAGTATCGGGGTATTCCGACGGCCGATTCCGAAATTCAAACCCAGGACAACTTTATTTCCCTCACACTCACAGCGACGGCTGCCTGCAAACATTTGTAAACAGCCTCAGCCACAGTGGCGCGTCCCATGGACCTTGAAAAAAATTGCAGGTAAACCAAAATTAGGGTCACATATTTATAGTTAGGAGTGCCAGATTTTCGTAGGTATACATGTCACGTCCCACCGGTCCCGTGCCGCACAGAGCAATCCCTTATGGTACCGTCGCCTTCTGCTAATCAATTGCCTCGTGCACTCCCATCATTATCTAATATCCGGTCACATACACAACGGGTCTTCGGAGTACGGCCGTGTCGATGGCAGCTCAGGGTGGCCGAGACGATCTTGAATGGAGAAAAGGATGTCATATGTATTGCAGGTACTGGAATGGGCAAGACACTGACCTTCTGGATGCCACTTCTCTTTCGACCGGATGGTGTGCAAATTGTTGTCACTCCTCTAAATCTGCTGGGGCAGCAAAATGTAACGTCCCTCGCGAAGGCCGGTATACAGGTGATCTCAATCAGTTCCGAGACAGCCACACCTGCAAATTTCCAGGTAAGACATACATATACGTGCGTGTGTGACTTGCATGACTCTTACCAAGTGGTATCTAGGCTATTGGTGCCTTCCAATATCGGGTGATCGTGATCAGCCCCGAGCAAATTATGCGTCCAGAAGGAGGATTTGAGAAGTTGCTGAAAAACCAGCTGTTCGTATCACGAATCATCAGTATTGTCATCGATGAAGCACATTGTCTTACTGACTGGGGGGAATTTCGACCGGAATACCGAGAGCTTGGGCGGCTATGCTACGTGCTACCACGTAGTGTACCGTTGCTAGTGACATCTGCAACGATTACAAGGGCCATGCTCCGTGACATCACTCACCTTCTCCATTTGTGTCCCAGCAGGTCAATCACAGTTCGCCGGTCAAGCGACTGTCCTAACATCAAAATTGGTGTTAAAAAGATAAAATATGCCCTGAATAGTTTTGCTGACCTGACGTTCTTGATCCCGCCAGGATTCAAAGTGGATGATCCTCCTCCGCCGAAATTCCTGATCTTTTTCGATGACATACCGGACTCAATCAATGCGGCATGCGTCTTGCGCCGCCGTTTACCTTCCGAGTTAAGAGAAAAGATCCGCTGGTTCAATGCTGACATGTCAACAACCTACAAGGAAGATGAACTTAGAAAACTTATCAGCGGTGAGACGTGGGGACTCTGCACAACAACGTCATTTGGGATGGTATGTACCACCTGGAAGTACCTTGGAGATGAGGATAATCAATGTCAGCAGGGCATGGACGTACCGGATATCTTGATGGTGATCCAGTGGAGAGCTTCATGTAACCTATCTGCTCTCTGGCAGCGTTTTGGTCGTGCGGCTCGAGACAGACAACTTGCTGGAACAGCGCTTCTGTTTGCTGAGAAGGAGTATTTTAATGACGAGAAAGCTGCGAAGGCAGCTAGAAAAGCGAGACGAGAGGAGACGCGCAAACGTACAGCAAAAGAAGCCAACTTACGTGGAGAAGTGCGTCCATTCAAACGCGCGGCATTGTCTTCATACAACGGAAACCCCAGGCAGGGTCCTGCCATAACCCAACACGATGGGCTGGCGATGGCGGACGGTGGTCTGTCGGATGGAGATTCGGGGGACGAACAGAGTAGATCGGCCCTCGTGGATGTGGAAGGGCCGGGCACTAAAGGGGTCGATGCATTGCTCGGCATGCTGGCAAGAGGAGAGGAGTTTCCGGGTCAGATGCTTCACACTGGGAAACGGCGGAAGAGGAACCTGGACTTAGGACTCGACTTACTGATCAATGCTGAGGAACAATCGGACGGAGGTTGCAGGAGGACAGTCTTCAATGTTTGCTTTGATAATGCCGCTGCAGGTGGGAAATTCTGCCGCTTCTGATCTGTGTCTCAACGTGTTCCTATAGAATCGGATCACCACGAGTGCGACAGCATTGACACACACGGCTGTTCCCGCTGCAACATCATGGCACCCTCCACTTGCTGCGACATCCACAACCCATCCGACTTTTCTTCGTACGAATCCTGCGTTCCGAAAGCAACCCGCGCGACTCAACGCTCTCGCCTCCCGAAGTATACGAAGGACAAATATGACTACGCATTAGAAACTTCCCTTCTCGACTGGTGCGACGAAAAGACAGCCGCTGTTTATGGATGGGCTTGCCTTAACGACGATGGCCCTGTCATCATGAGCGACTATACGCTCGACCGCATCGTCGATTGTGCGCATCACTGCAAGATTGAGACCTGTCAAGATCTCAAAAGGGAGATGGGTTGGATGGACAGTGAGCTGTATGGAGATGAGGTCCTCTCTCTTATCCAAAGACATGCGCCCCCGCTCCCCTCTGTTTTTGTCTCTACACCACTCGGCCGCGGCACAACCAGCAGCATCACCACTCCCACGGTCGCTCCGTTACCCCAACTACAACTCCCTGCGACGTCTTCCACTGCCAATTCTGGCTCGTCCCTACCGATCACCCGGAAGCGCGCGAGCAGGTGTAGTGCCTGCGGCCAAGAAGGTCATAATGGTGAGTGCAACTTATTACTGTAGCGGTTTAACACTCACCTGTGTTAGTTCGCAATCGTGTCTGTCCCAACCATCCGTCCCGTGTCACGGCCGAGAACAAGGAGAATGTGCATCAAGAAACGTGTTAATACTCGAGGTCGTGTACTCATTTTTTTTCCAGCTTCACTGACTACAGTAGTTCCACTATAATGTCGCCTAATCCACCACCTTCAAGCGCTTCAATCCCATCCCCTTCATTCTCTATTAATACATCACCTTGTGCAGCCTTTTCCATCATTTCTCGTCCCTTATCTTGTAGGTCTTCTACCTGATGGCGGCTTTTCCTGCCAGGAGATATTTCATGTGGTGAATTTAATTCTAGTCGTCCCTGAATTTTTCTGAACGTTTGTCTCATATCTGGTGGCGCGTGGCTGGTTGTTAGGTGAGTGTGACTGAAGTCTCGTTGTACTAATCCCTGAAGGTTTCGATACACCTGAACAAGCGGTGACTCGAGAATTATGCGTTCGACTGAACGGTTTGAGTTCTTGCCACCATTTTTCACCTGCAAAAATTCAGCGGTAAGTTATCTTTCGTAGCGACAAATTGTACACCTGACCTTCGTGAACAGATTATTCAGCTCGACGCACCAATCCACGGCCCTCCATTTCATCGGCCGACCAGTCGGGTTTACAAGAACGTGATAGCGGATCGCATGCCTTAGGCCCGGGGGATAGACAAAATGTACGTTGTACAGAAAATTGGTCATCTGTGTCGCATACTTATGCTTTCCGATCGCCTTTAGGGTCGGGACCCAGCTTACAACGGAGGCCTCGACGCGACCGATGTCGCCGCTGTTCATCGCATATGATAGTTCTTCATACAGCAGGAAATACTTGTTCAACAATAGCGCGTTTTCAAACTGTAAGTCACGCTCCATTTCTTGTCTCCTACGCATACGACGGAACTGACTAGTCGCAACATATGTGCAAGTAATTTCTTCGGCCATCGCTTTTAGGTCATCCAGAGTCGGCTTCGAGTGCGCGAACGCTTCAAGGCTACTGAAACCCTTCTGTTTGCAGGCATGTACCCTCCAGCAATCAAGGCGTCGACATATACCTGCGTAGCCAACAAGCTGGTGCATCCGACGAAAGCCGGGCTTTGTCGCAAAGATGCCGGTTTCTCTTGGACGTAATTGTGCCACATCACGCATGAGGCTTGTCTCGTCCTTGCGAACCGTGGATGGATAGATGAAGCAATGCCACAGTGCATCCGCACAAGCCATCTTCAAGTGAAAAAGTCCAGGTATGAAAATGATGTGCTGAAGACGATTCCAGGACGTAGATTCGATCGAGCGGCGCAATTGAGCTGCTTGGAGCCTTTCACCAGTGCCAAGGTCACCGTGCATGAGAACGACATACTTTGATATGTCTGGCAAGTCACCGATGGCCGCTTCTGATGTCACTGCGGGGTCTTCCACTCTGCCTTGCTCGAGTAGTTCCATTACCGCTTGGATGTTTCCGCTAACTGTAGAGTTATTGATATCCATCGCTCGGGCCGCAAAGATTGGCGTCTTCACAGTAGGTATTTGCTCGACTGGTTCTGGGCTTCGGATCATTGATTTAAATTGATGGAAGTACTCTGGCCCGTATGCACAGAGGTCGTGCAAGAACATCCAAGAATTGAATTGGTTGCGGCAGGATGCGTTCATGCTCGACGTCGACCGTTCAGGCTGCAGTCGTTCCAGCAAGTCCCACCATGCACGCTTCGGAGGGGTATGTGGTTCGTCTACAAGTGGATTTAATGCCGACTTCCTCCACAGATCCTCTGAACACTTCAAGTCATCCAATGTAACCCCATGGACGAGTGGGAACATCAAGCCGGAGGTGAGATGCTTGAGCGAATCATTCGACTTCTCGACAGTCGGAGTGTCATGTTTCAGGTCGACATCAAAGTTATCATATGCGTATGATGCAAGCAATGACTGCCCCAGTCGCTGCAAGGAGTTCTGCGACTCCTGCGACAGAGATTGGATCGCCCGATTTATCGTGTCTGTGGAGACTGAAATTCCGAGGTGAGCAAGGGTATCGATGACCTTGTACGGTGCGTGGGCTGACTGTAAGAACAGGCCCAGAAGGCTCTGCAGGGCGTTGGACTTCTGGTTGAGGCCATGCATAACAATACTACTAATTATTGTTTTTTTCTGCGTCTCATTGATTCCGGTCCTTTCACGAGTATAATATGCACGCACCATTAACCCCATTGCAGAACGGCGCTTAGCGCGCATGTCCTTGACCGGTGGGCGTAAACCCCACTCCCCGGTGAGCTCATTAATCATCCCTTCAAGATCAATTTCATCGACGTCGTCCCAAAAGGTTTCGAAGACTCCCTCCAACTCTGATTCACCACCTTCCTTATCTTTTTCGCCGCCCAACTCTCCTGATGCATTCTGGTCAAGCAGCGAACCAAGGAGGCTCCACCATTTCGGTGCGCCCTCTTCTATTTTTTGTGCCATTTGTTGGAGACTGAACTCTTCCAACTGTTTTGTAGATGCACTAGATGCTCGGAAATGCTGTCCATTGTCGTCGGATGCAAGGGAGCAAAGTTCCTGTAGGTATGTATTTTCCACCATCCGAAATGAGTGTGCCGCAAACTTATGTTGCCCCGCTGAGTGACACAAGAACGCATTGAAGACTTCGCCGCAGCGCTCGACAAGCTCAACGACGAATGGATGGTTTTCGTATTGCGGACAGGTAAGCAGCGTCATGATGAGCCCAGCTACGCTCATCTGGCACTGGTCCAGCGCCTCGAACACGATGTGGAGAGGTAGCATGTTGTACGACACGTGTTGCCTCGCGTCGCTGCATATCGCTAATCTAACACCAACAGTTTATTCGCACCGCAGTGCACGAGTTTCTTCCTTCGCCACCAGAAGGACTTTTTACCTAGTCAAATATGATAGTATAGTGTATCGTTAATCATGGGTGGGTGTGGCAGGCCTTGTCATCTTAACAATATATAAGGGATTGCTCTGTGCGGCACGGGACCGGTGGGACGTGACATGTATACCTACGAAAATCTGGCACTCCTAACTATAAATATGTGACCCTAATTTTGGTTTACCTGCAATTTTTTTCAAAGTCCATGGGACGCGCCACTGTGGCTGAGGCTGTTTACAAATGTTTGCGGGCAGCCGTCGCTGTGAGTGTGAGGGAAATAAAGTTGTCCTGGGTTTGAATTTCGGATTTGGCCGTCGGAATTTGCCCTCACACGAGCAGCAGAGGCGTGTAGGAGCCTGGATATCTCCCGAACGGCTGGGAGTATTGGGATGCAGATACTATCATCAGAGAGCTATCACTTGGTAGTATATACATGCAAAAAAGCGAAATGTATAGTGCAGAAATGAATGAAGTACAAGGTACAAAACTATTTACCTCCAGTAGGCACAAAAAATACAATAACTCTGGAATGGAAAATGTGTGCATGCTGTCTTTGGTGTTGTCTAGTAGGTAACAACAAGTACACCTAGATCTGAAAAAAGCGAAAGGTTTGGTGGGGAAATGGAGGAGATACAGGCCAAATACTAAAGGGGGGAGGGGGACTATGGTGTCTCAATGAACAACCACTGGTGAAACACAATAAAAATCAGGGGAGAGGATGGAGAGATGGTGTAGTACATGAATAACAAAGAATGGAGGGAATACACACACCCAGTCCCAAGATATTTGCAAAACCATGTGATAATGCCTCTGTCCACAGACTAGGTCACTAGGCTATATCTCCAGAATAGCTGAGGTGGCAGCAATGTAAGATGCACCATTTGAAAGCCCTTAGCAAGTAGTACACAGATTCCACCTTCTCCTCTGATTTTTTATTGTGTTTCACCAGTGGTTGTTCATTGAGACACCATAGTCCCCCTCCCCCCTTTAGTATTTGGCCTGTATCTCCTCCATTTCCCCACCAAACCTTTCGCTTTTTTCAGATCTAGGTGTACTTGTTGTTACCTACTAGACAACACCAAAGACAGCATGCACACATTTTCCATTCCAGAGTTATTGTATTTTTTGTGCCTACTGGAGGTAAATAGTTTTGTACCTTGTACTTCATTCATTTCTGCACTATACATTTCGCTTTTTTGCATGTATATACTACCAAGTGATAGCTCTCTGATGATAGTATCTGCATCCCAATACTCCCAGCCGTTCGGGAGATATCCAGGCTCCTACACGCCTCTGCTGCTCGTGTGAGGGCAAATTCCGACGGCCAAATCCGAAATTCAAACCCAGGACAACTTTATTTCCCTCACACTCACAGCGACGGCTGCCCGCAAACATTTGTAAACAGCCTCAGCCACAGTGGCGCGTCCCATGGACTTTGAAAAAAATTGCAGGTAAACCAAAATTAGGGTCACATATTTATAGTTAGGAGTGCCAGATTTTCGTAGGTATACATGTCACGTCCCACCGGTCCCGTGCCGCACAGAGCAATCCCTTATATATTGTTAAGATGACAAGGCCTGCCACACCCACCCATGATTAACGATACACTATACTATCATATTTGACTAGGTAAAAAGTCCTTCTGGTGGCGAAGGAAGAAACTCGTGCACTGCGGTGCGAATAAACTGTTGGTGTTAGATTAGCGATATGCAGCGACGCGAGGCAACACGTGTCGTACAACATGCTACCTCTCCACATCGTGTTCGAGGCGCTGGACCAGTGCCAGATGAGCGTAGCTGGGCTCATCATGACGCTGCTTACCTGTCCGCAATACGAAAACCATCCATTCGTCGTTGAGCTTGTCGAGCGCTGCGGCGAAGTCTTCAATGCGTTCTTGTGTCACTCAGCGGGGCAACATAAGTTTGCGGCACACTCATTTCGGATGGTGGAAAATACATACCTACAGGAACTTTGCTCCCTTGCATCCGACGACAATGGACAGCATTTCCGAGCATCTAGTGCATCTACAAAACAGTTGGAAGAGTTCAGTCTCCAACAAATGGCACAAAAAATAGAAGAGGGCGCACCGAAATGGTGGAGCCTCCTTGGTTCGCTGCTTGACCAGAATGCATCAGGAGAGTTGGGCGGCGAAAAAGATAAGGAAGGTGGTGAATCAGAGTTGGAGGGAGTCTTCGAAACCTTTTGGGACGACGTCGATGAAATTGATCTTGAAGGGATGATTAATGAGCTCACCGGGGAGTGGGGTTTACGCCCACCGGTCAAGGACATGCGCGCTAAGCGCCGTTCTGCAATGGGGTTAATGGTGCGTGCATATTATACTCGTGAAAGGACCGGAATCAATGAGACGCAGAAAAAAACAATAATTAGTAGTATTGTTATGCATGGCCTCAACCAGAAGTCCAACGCCCTGCAGAGCCTTCTGGGCCTGTTCTTACAGTCAGCCCACGCACCGTACAAGGTCATCGATACCCTTGCTCACCTCGGAATTTCAGTCTCCACAGACACGATAAATCGGGCGATCCAATCTCTGTCGCAGGAGTCGCAGAACTCCTTGCAGCGACTGGGGCAGTCATTGCTTGCATCATACGCATATGATAACTTTGATGTCGACCTGAAACATGACACTCCGACTGTCGAGAAGTCGAATGATTCGCTCAAGCATCTCACCTCCGGCTTGATGTTCCCACTCGTCCATGGGGTTACATTGGATGACTTGAAGTGTTCAGAGGATCTGTGGAGGAAGTCGGCATTAAATCCACTTGTAGACGAACCACATACCCCTCCGAAGCGTGCATGGTGGGACTTGCTGGAACGACTGCAGCCTGAACGGTCGACGTCGAGCATGAACGCATCCTGCCGCAACCAATTCAATTCTTGGATGTTCTTGCACGACCTCTGTGCATACGGGCCAGAGTACTTCCATCAATTTAAATCAATGATCCGAAGCCCAGAACCAGTCGAGCAAATACCTACTGTGAAGACGCCAATCTTTGCGGCCCGAGCGATGGATATCAATAACTCTACAGTTAGCGGAAACATCCAAGCGGTAATGGAACTACTCGAGCAAGGCAGAGTGGAAGACCCCGCAGTGACATCAGAAGCGGCCATCGGTGACTTGCCAGACATATCAAAGTATGTCGTTCTCATGCACGGTGACCTTGGCACTGGTGAAAGGCTCCAAGCAGCTCAATTGCGCCGCTCGATCGAATCTACGTCCTGGAATCGTCTTCAGCACATCATTTTCATACCTGGACTTTTTCACTTGAAGATGGCTTGTGCGGATGCACTGTGGCGTTGCTTCATCTATCCATCCACGGTTCGCAAGGACGAGACAAGCCTCATGCGTGATGTGGCACAATTACGTCCAAGAGAAACCGGCATCTTTGCGACAAAGCCCGGCTTTCGTCGGATGCACCAGCTTGTTGGCTACGCAGGTATATGTCGACGCCTTGATTGCTGGAGGGTACATGCCTGCAAACAGAAGGGTTTCAGTAGCCTTGAAGCGTTCGCGCACTCGAAGCCGACTCTGGATGACCTAAAAGCGATGGCCGAAGAAATTACTTGCACATATGTTGCGACTAGTCAGTTCCGTCGTATGCGTAGGAGACAAGAAATGGAGCGTGACTTACAGTTTGAAAACGCGCTATTGTTGAACAAGTATTTCCTGCTGTATGAAGAACTATCATATGCGATGAACAGCGGCGACATCGGTCGCGTCGAGGCCTCCGTTGTAAGCTGGGTCCCGATCCTAAAGGCGATCGGAAAGCATAAGTATGCGACACAGATGACCAATTTTCTGTACAACGTACATTTTGTCTATCCCCCGGGCCTAAGGCATGCGATCCGCTATCACGTTCTTGTAAACCCGACTGGTCGGCCGATGAAATGGAGGGCCGTGGATTGGTGCGTCGAGCTGAATAATCTGTTCACGAAGGTCAGGTGTACAATTTGTCGCTACGAAAGATAACTTACCGCTGAATTTTTGCAGGTGAAAAATGGTGGCAAGAACTCAAACCGTTCAGTCGAACGCATAATTCTCGAGTCACCGCTTGTTCAGGTGTATCGAAACCTTCAGGGATTAGTACAACGAGACTTCAGTCACACTCACCTAACAACCAGCCACGCGCCACCAGATATGAGACAAACGTTCAGAAAAATTCAGGGACGACTAGAATTAAATTCACCACATGAAATATCTCCTGGCAGGAAAAGCCGCCATCAGGTAGAAGACCTACAAGATAAGGGACGAGAAATGATGGAAAAGGCTGCACAAGGTGATGTATTAATAGAGAATGAAGGGGATGGGATTGAAGCGCTTGAAGGTGGTGGATTAGGCGACATTATAGTGGAACTACTGTAGTCAGTGAAGCTGGAAAAAAAATGAGTACACGACCTCGAGTATTAACACGTTTCTTGATGCACATTCTCCTTGTTCTCGGCCGTGACACGGGACGGATGGTTGGGACAGACACGATTGCGAACTAACACAGGTGAGTGTTAAACCGCTACAGTAATAAGTTGCACTCACCATTATGACCTTCTTGGCCGCAGGCACTACACCTGCTCGCGCGCTTCCGGGTGATCGGTAGGGACGAGCCAGAATTGGCAGTGGAAGACGTCGCAGGGAGTTGTAGTTGGGGTAACGGAGCGACCGTGGGAGTGGTGATGCTGCTGGTTGTGCCGCGGCCGAGTGGTGTAGAGACAAAAACAGAGGGGAGCGGGGGCGCATGTCTTTGGATAAGAGAGAGGACCTCATCTCCATACAGCTCACTGTCCATCCAACCCATCTCCCTTTTGAGATCTTGACAGGTCTCAATCTTGCAGTGATGCGCACAATCGACGATGCGGTCGAGCGTATAGTCGCTCATGATGACAGGGCCATCGTCGTTAAGGCAAGCCCATCCATAAACAGCGGCTGTCTTTTCGTCGCACCAGTCGAGAAGGGAAGTTTCTAATGCGTAGTCATATTTGTCCTTCGTATACTTCGGGAGGCGAGAGCGTTGAGTCGCGCGGGTTGCTTTCGGAACGCAGGATTCGTACGAAGAAAAGTCGGATGGGTTGTGGATGTCGCAGCAAGTGGAGGGTGCCATGATGTTGCAGCGGGAACAGCCGTGTGTGTCAATGCTGTCGCACTCGTGGTGATCCGATTCTATAGGAACACGTTGAGACACAGATCAGAAGCGGCAGAATTTCCCACCTGCAGCGGCATTATCAAAGCAAACATTGAAGACTGTCCTCCTGCAACCTCCGTCCGATTGTTCCTCAGCATTGATCAGTAAGTCGAGTCCTAAGTCCAGGTTCCTCTTCCGCCGTTTCCCAGTGTGAAGCATCTGACCCGGAAACTCCTCTCCTCTTGCCAGCATGCCGAGCAATGCATCGACCCCTTTAGTGCCCGGCCCTTCCACATCCACGAGGGCCGATCTACTCTGTTCGTCCCCCGAATCTCCATCCGACAGACCACCGTCCGCCATCGCCAGCCCATCGTGTTGGGTTATGGCAGGACCCTGCCTGGGGTTTCCGTTGTATGAAGACAATGCCGCGCGTTTGAATGGACGCACTTCTCCACGTAAGTTGGCTTCTTTTGCTGTACGTTTGCGCGTCTCCTCTCGTCTCGCTTTTCTAGCTGCCTTCGCAGCTTTCTCGTCATTAAAATACTCCTTCTCAGCAAACAGAAGCGCTGTTCCAGCAAGTTGTCTGTCTCGAGCCGCACGACCAAAACGCTGCCAGAGAGCAGATAGGTTACATGAAGCTCTCCACTGGATCACCATCAAGATATCCGGTACGTCCATGCCCTGCTGACATTGATTATCCTCATCTCCAAGGTACTTCCAGGTGGTACATACCATCCCAAATGACGTTGTTGTGCAGAGTCCCCACGTCTCACCGCTGATAAGTTTTCTAAGTTCATCTTCCTTGTAGGTTGTTGACATGTCAGCATTGAACCAGCGGATCTTTTCTCTTAACTCGGAAGGTAAACGGCGGCGCAAGACGCATGCCGCATTGATTGAGTCCGGTATGTCATCGAAAAAGATCAGGAATTTCGGCGGAGGAGGATCATCCACTTTGAATCCTGGCGGGATCAAGAACGTCAGGTCAGCAAAACTATTCAGGGCATATTTTATCTTTTTAACACCAATTTTGATGTTAGGACAGTCGCTTGACCGGCGAACTGTGATTGACCTGCTGGGACACAAATGGAGAAGGTGAGTGATGTCACGGAGCATGGCCCTTGTAATCGTTGCAGATGTCACTAGCAACGGTACACTACGTGGTAGCACGTAGCATAGCCGCCCAAGCTCTCGGTATTCCGGTCGAAATTCCCCCCAGTCAGTAAGACAATGTGCTTCATCGATGACAATACTGATGATTCGTGATACGAACAGCTGGTTTTTCAGCAACTTCTCAAATCCTCCTTCTGGACGCATAATTTGCTCGGGGCTGATCACGATCACCCGATATTGGAAGGCACCAATAGCCTAGATACCACTTGGTAAGAGTCATGCAAGTCACACACGCACGTATATGTATGTCTTACCTGGAAATTTGCAGGTGTGGCTGTCTCGGAACTGATTGAGATCACCTGTATACCGGCCTTCGCGAGGGACGTTACATTTTGCTGCCCCAGCAGATTTAGAGGAGTGACAACAATTTGCACACCATCCGGTCGAAAGAGAAGTGGCATCCAGAAGGTCAGTGTCTTGCCCATTCCAGTACCTGCAATACATATGACATCCTTTTCTCCATTCAAGATCGTCTCGGCCACCCTGAGCTGCCATCGACATGGCCGTACTCCGAAGACCTGTTGCGTATGTGACCGGATATTAGATAATGATGGGAGTGCACGAGGCAATTGATTAGCAGAAGGCGACGGTACCATAAGGGATTGCTCTGTGCGGCATGGGACCGGTGGGACGTGACATGTATACCTATGAAAATCTGGCACTCCTAACTATAAATATGTGACCCTAATTTTGGTTTACCTGCAATTTTTTTCAAAGTCCATGGGACGCGCCACTGTGGCTGAGGCTGTTTACAAATGTTTGCGGGCAGCCGTCGCTGTGAGTGTGAGGGAAATAAAGTTGTCCTGGGTTTGAATTTCGGAATCGGCCGTCGGAATACCCCGATACTCGGAATTAGCCCTCACACGAACAGCAGAGGTGTGTAGGAGCCTGGAGATATCCCACTTTCCATGTGCAGTGATTATTTGTTGCAGGCTTAGGTACTTTCGGGGTCCTTGTGTGGCTGTTCCCAACAGCTGACAACTGAAAATGATGAGTTTTCCGCATACTTTTGAAAACCGCTGTAACCCTAACTGCAGAAGGTGTTGACTTTATTCTGCTCGATGTAGAAACCCAATACCTGTAAGTACAGATTTTTCATAGGACATGAAGGTCATGCATAGCACCATTCTGTGTGTAAAACATTTCCAGCTACATTGTATGCTTTCCTTTCTATTGACAAAGTCGAGAAGAGGGGGGGGGTGGTTCAAGCTTTGTAGGCTTTGGCTTCAGCCAGCATGACTTGAGGGGCAAGCTTGTCCAAGTTTTGTAAGTCACTGAACTACTCTTCAACGTGCGTATTCGAGCACGCAAAAGAGACAAATATATCCGCAGATACAACGACAACTGTCTACGAGCGTGCAGAGTAAGGATATGAAGAAAATCACATCACCAGGGGAGCAAACCATGATGCGCAAAACATCATTCGGGATCTTGCACCTGAAAAACGACGTGTTCCTCCGATCTACAGATGTTCGTGCTATTTCTTCCTGCGCAAATTCGACGCGAGGCCCTTCGAGCCCATGCAACGGGGGAGCCCTGAAGCAGGGGATGGAGATTGTAAGTGTTCTCTCCTGTTTGTGCCTCGCAGTAATGCCATCTCCTTGATGGGGAGAAATGTAACTGGGACATTAATCCCTTAGAACTAGAGCGAGACCTCCCATATGCTGTGTTGTAAGTTACATGCACATTTTCCCTCCCTGATTGTGTTGTTGGACGTGGTGGTTACACCCTCCGGGACCCTCCATTCACTACCTCGCACTTCCCCAAGAGAATAAAATCTCTCCTCCTGTTTCGATTCATGGGCTGCCAAGTGCCGTTGCCTGACTTGAGATTGCATCGGTGTAGTTAGTCGTATTCCTATTTCACTTCCACATCAATGAACACCTCCGTCTACTATGGAATCGCTGCCCTATTTTATAACGTATGGCTAGAAGTATATATGTAACCGATGAAGGGGGTGTCGCTGTACTCATTACAGTTATCGCGAGAGGATGTGCTACAACACACCCGTACAACATGATATCTGCGACTGTGGTGGGTGTAGCCCAAGTTGCGACAGGAATGAACGTTGGAAAGATACTAAAAAAAATTCGGAAGGAAAGACCTGAGAAAGCAAGATTGATTCATGGTTTCCGTGTCACAATGAGAATGATCACCACTTACATTGCGCCCATGCCGATCGCGAATGCTGCAACACCCCATGCAAATGACTTTTGCCGTGGTTCCAAATGGAACCTCGAAACGCGTTTGTTCGTTGCTATCTTCCGCTCCTCGGTCTCTGGTTCCTTGGGGTTGAAATTCCGTTCAGGTTTCTCCTCATCCTCCCGTGCTCTCTTCAATGGTGCGAACACGTGGTCTGTCTCCATGCTTTGTGCGTCCCGCTCAGCTTTCAATCTTTCGATCAGTTCCTTCTGGTCCGCAATATCTTGCGACATGCTAGGCTTTGCCATCTCCATCGTTTCTGCCTCCTCGTCCACTACAGTCTCATCTGATCCACCAGGCGTGGTGACTTCAGCTACACGTATGGTCCGTGTAGTTCTAACTGTTTTGGGAGACTTAACAGTAGGCAGAGGGGGTGGAGGAGGGACAGGGCTCTTTGTGCGAGCCGATCTACGCGGGGGCGGTAAGCTAGATTGTGGGGTTGGGGCGGTTGGGGCAGGCACGGGCGACGACTCCCTACGTCTCTTTGGCGTTGGGGGCACGATGGCAGACGACGTCGTAGTCGAACCGGCAGCTGGCGGCGCAGGGACTCCAGCTTTGGGTGTTGTTCCACCCTTCGTCGACCGACGGTAGCTTATGTTAGGATCTGGGGTTGCGTTCGCGACGTGGGCGACGATGTCAGCAAGGTTGTAGCATTCGGCAAATTCAGGTAGTAGGGCGGTGCTTGGGCTAACCCAAGTACCGGCGAGACGGACGATGTGTGGTTCTCGAGTGGAACCGTTGTTGCCAGACAAGTCATAGGTATCCTTTACCCACTGGGTTTCTTTCCGTTCGTCAGCTTCACTGGCGGTGGGAAAGGCCGCACGGAACATGGTGGTAAGACTGATTGCGCCAGTATCATAGCGGCGTAGTATGAACGCATGGCCACCTTGCTGGAGGTGGACAGTGAGGATGAGTTGTGAAATACGTGACGAGGGTAGGACATACTGTCGGGATCTTCAGACGACCCACCTATAAGAAGGGGAGATATTAGGGGCGTGGATGACGAGTTGTGAAAGAACGATGTGCAGTACCAGAACCTCGTGTCCATCGCGATCGAGCGATTGATATTTAACAGGAGGCAATTTGCTAGGTTCGACTGGTTCATGAATCGAGCGTCTATTGAGCCTGTATTTTGGTATTCCTGAGAGCTGAATGACGTACAGGACTTGAGAATGGGATTCAATTGTCTTGTGGGCAGTTCTGGTCGTTGAGGCATCGTTAACAGCGGGTAATGCGAGGGACCAGCAAGAAAAGGGGACGGAACGGGCGTGGCAAGTGTGATGCGGGGGGGTCCAAAGTTGCAACCAACCCGTCGACGTGCAAGTCACGTTTCAACAGACGCGACACAGCCACACAATCTAAACTCCGACACCGCGTCGACGAGTTATGTAATGGAACTTGTCAGTCGAGACAAAGAGACTCTCGTGAATTGAATCAAAGAACTTATAGGCCTCGGTGATGATGTCAAGGTTAAGGTGGTGTTGTGGGCTTCTGAATTTCGGTGCGTCACTTTTTTGTTCTCAGTAAACTTGGTGGGTGGGAGCGACTGTTGATGCTTTTTGACAAGTAGACCCAATATGAGGGTGGTGAACAAGTTTGGTGTGGGAAAGGTTTTCGTCGCCGGAGGTACCAATCCCTGTGCATGTCCGACGCCGTCAACCACTCCCTTACTGCCCCCCTCTCGAGCTCAGATGCCGCCCGGTAAGTAGACATATGTATTAGGATCCAATCTGAATCTAATGACCTCTTTGACAGTGTACACAGTCCGAGTGGTGGACAAGGCATAAATACAATAAATACGAGTGTCCAAGACGCAGTAGGACCATCCGCAAGTCTCGAAATGTCAAGCTTACTCACTCCTCAAGAGTTCCACCTTTCCTGGAAACTCGCACCGGTTTACAAGGGCTTGTCACCAGGCTCTCTCCCCGCTACTTACACCGCCGAAAGACTCCCGGTCATCCCAGAGATACTTAATCTCACCACTGATATTCTCAAACGCATTCACGGCGAGTCCAAGGCCTAAAATGCACGGACGGCAATGACAACGCGAGGGTGGAATCGAACTTGGAACGCGTGAAGCATCGTGGCAAGAATATGTTCATGCTCTGTGCCAATTATCGTACTAGTGCAATTGTGGTTGATGAATTTTCCCCCTCGGAGTCGCAGTCCTACATAATGCATATGGGAGCATCCAAGAGGGTATCTTGCGTGCTGGAGATCTTTCACCCGATGCACCAGACCTTGCTCTCGTCGCGAATTCTAATCGTGCAGCATCCGGTACCCCGGTATTGTATTTCGACCCTGCTGGCTGAAGGACTCGCCTTTGAGATATCTTCCCATCAACATATCATACCGTTCTCATATTTGCAGCTGCTTTGACAAGCCCTTCGTGTCATCTGTGCTCTCTGCTCTACAGAAGCATGTCCCGCAGAATGGATCGGTGAGACCCCTAGTCGTGCTTCCTGACGCTTTCCCCGATTCGGATAGGAGAGTCGAGAGGTCTTCTGCGCAAGATCGAACGCCCGGTGCTGAAGTATTGGGCGGGCCATGTGTGCCGAGGGTACGTCATCGAGAACGATGAGTCGCCGCCATACGCCCGGATGGGGTAAATGAGTGCGCTCGTGGTGCGGAGGGATTGAGGCTGTAAGGGGTGTAGGTGCTGGAGAGGTGCCATGGATAGAATGCTCAAAAGGTACGTATGTTGTTTGTTTCTTAGTGATAATTTTACCTTTGTACTTACTGTGTTAGCGTGTAACTAGGGAAGTCTTGTGTACCCTACACTGTATTTGTAGCCGGTAACGTCATGTCGGGTGGTGGTGCGTAGTCTACGTTCGAGGGTGGTGTTGGGCTGAGCGCGTACTTATTGCATCCGACAGTCACCCGTTCCTGAAGATAAGGTTTGGGTGATACTGGCGGGAGGGCATGCGGTTTCGAGGCCACCGCCACTCCGAGGATGGTAGATGAACAAGGGAGAAGGGAGCTCTACCCACTTGTCTCGACTCGCGGACGCTCTACCTCCTCGTGACTCCGAGGCTGGCATCTGAGTCTTTACCTCTGCCGCAGTACGTGCTACTGATCACATACTTACTCAAGGAGGTCCCCTTCCATGAGTCATGACGGAGTCAATCTTGTACCAGGACCGTGGCGATGATCGCATTCGCCACTGCCGGGTTATATTCTGGTTCCCGACATAGGCCCGGTTGCGCACTGCAGCCGCAGGCTGCAGCTGTTGATACATCCCAGTGAGTCTTCTAAGTCTCGTCAATCAATAATGATTATTCATCTCTTATCTAGCCAGAGTTACGGAATGGGAAACGGGGAATGTTCTGGCCCGAACGGAGTCCCTTTGTAGTGTATATAACTTAGGCCCTTGTCACCGCCTAGCTTCCCATCCAGGCTTACACTCTTGATCAGTCAATCTTCTCACAGAAACTGTTCAGACACAAAATGACAACCTGCACGGCTCCCGTACTTGTGGTATGTTCAAACATCTATCCCCACCGTTGCAGACCGTCAAGTCAGAAATCTAGGTCGGTGCCGGTCCAACCGGCATAGCTGCGGCCTTGACGCTTGCCCGGAACAACGTGCCAGTGCGGATCATAGAGAAAGAACCCGAACACCGACGTGGCCAGCGCGGTGCTGGTATCCAAGTAAGCTTCGTCTGCCTTAGATTTTCTGTACAAAGCTTTGACAAGTAATCTAGCCTCGCACCTTCGAAGTCTTTCACTTGCTACGTGTTCCTGAGATCCACGAGCGTGCAACCCCTGTTCCCCCGGCTCAGACACACCAAAGGGGATCGCTCGAACCTCTCAAGACGTTTAACGTGGTAGATTATACGGAACCCACACCTGCGATCCCATACGTGCGTACTTTTACTTCTACGGTCTCTGCTGTTAGCCCCTATGAAGGTAGAGAATTGCATACTAATGGCGATGTTATAGTACAATGCAAAACTCATGGGTCAACCCACCCTCGAGGCAATCGCGCGCGAGCACCTCGCCAAACTCGGTTGCACTGTCGAATTAGGCACTCGGCTGATTGCGTTCTCGCAAGATGAGAAGTGCGTTAGAGCGAAGGTTGTCAAGAGCCGCGGTGACAGCGGGGAGGAAGAAGTCGAGGAGGAGATAGAGGCGGCATATATGATCGGGGCAGACGGTGCCAAGGGTGTGACGAGAAAGCAACTCGGGCTTACTTTTCTTGGAACTACTCGGGAAGACAATTTTCTGGTACTGGGAGATATCCGTTTGGAAGTAGAAGGCCTTGATCGAGCCGTATGTATCATCCATTCACGACGACGCAACTGGGAGGACTGAGTCACCTTTATAGCACTGGCACTTCTTTGGTGAGACATTGCATGATGTGTATGGTTTTTTATGACCCATATTGATATCAGTCATAAACTGACGCGGTGCGATTGGCAGGATCACACTCCGCCCTACTGATGAACTTGGCAAGGATGGATGGCAGTTCGTGATGAGCAGTCGCACACTTGACTTGCAAGGCCTCGCCCGGGATGAAGAGGCCCTTGTGAATCGTATAAAATACTTTGTTGGCCTCGGTGATGATGTCAAAGTCAAGGAGGTGATGTGGGCCTCAGAGTTCACGTGCGTCTCGTTTGTTTTATGGTTTTGCGCGCATTTTGACAGCTGCGTCAACCAGACCGAACATGAGGATGGTAGACAAGTTTGGAGTTGGAAGGGTTTTCGTTGCTGGAGGTATGGATCTGACGTGGGTTCAACTATCATATCACTCATGTGTCTCCGCTGAAAATTCAGACGCTGCCCAGTGAGTACGCACACTTAATCGTAATAACCTTCCTGCTGATCCTTTCTTAGTGTACATAGCCCAGCTGGCGGACAAGGTCTGAATTCCAGTGTTCAGGATGCAGTAAGACCTGATGGAATCCGAGTCATGACGCTCGACCTAACATGCCATTGACAGTTCAACATCGCTTGGAAAATTGCACTGGTCTACAAAGGCTTTTCCCCAGCGTCCCTTCTGGACACTTACACCGCCGAACGGCTCCCTGTGATTGCAGAAATGCTGGGTTTCACCACTAAGATGCACAAGCTCATGTTTGACGCGTCCAGCGTCGAACACACCGCGCAACCGACTGCAGATGACGACGGCAAGTCGAAGGATACCAAGACCAATCTCGAACGTGGACTGCGTCGCGAAAGCAATGTGTATATGCTCGGTGTGAACTATCGTTCAAGTCCGATCGTCGTCGATGAGTTCACTCCTGCTACGGAAGCACCAGCCGCACACGGTGCGTACGGAGACATTCAAGAAGGCGTCTTGCGAGCGGGCGATCGCGCACCTGATGCGCCCGGACTCGTGTCTATCATCACTCCTAACCATGCACCACACCTTATCTCGAGTGGCTCTCAACCGGCCGTATCATCTTCCAGCGGAATGGCTGGGAGCACTCGTATGTTTGATATCTTTGGGTCGACGCATCACACCGTTATCATTTTTGCACCGGCCTTGGCCGTCCCCGCCGTGCGATCCATACTTGTGACACTACAGCGGGTTGTTCCCAAAGAGCTAGTGACCCGAGTAGTCGTGCTTCCGGGTTCTGCCTCCGAGCCAGATAGCCGCCTCGAGACATGCTCAGAGGGAGATCAAGCCACTGAGGCGGAAGTACTCGTCGATCACGCGGGTCATGCGTACCGAGGGTATATTGTGGAGTCGCAGGAGGTGAAGGTTGTGGTCGTACGTCCGGATGGAGTGGTTGGTGCGATCGTGCGGGGTGTGACTGGGTTGGAGCAGTACTTTGAGGGCGTGTTTGGGAAGAAAGGCGATACGCTTGCCTTGGAGGATGCGGTGCAAATTTAAGTGACGAGATCACGCATTCCTCCGTGTTCTATTGCACTATTCGTTCCATATCAGAGATGAAACTGATCATATCAGCACTTTCGGCAAGCAGGAATATTTACAAATTCTCAGACATAATCTCCACTATACTCTAAGCGACAGTCATGTAGGTTTTTTGGTTACCTTTGGTTTCTGAATGGGCTCTAAGGCTGACATCTGAGACCTTACCTGCGTCTATCAATGCCTGAAGGTTTCAACTGATAGTATCATCCACGTCTTCACTGCGGTACGTGCCACTGATCACATACTTACTCAAGGAGGTCCGCTTTCATGACGGAGTCAGTCTTGTACCAGAACCATGGCGATGATCGCAGTCTCCACTGCCGGGGCATATTCTGATTCCCGGCCGCAGCCGTAGGCTGTAGCTGTCCATACGTCCCAGTGAGTATTCTGGGACTAGCCATTCAATAACTGTTATCCATCTCTTATCTAGTCACGGAATGGAAAGCGGTGAAAGCTCTTCCCCGAACAGAGCCTTCCTCCTTGCAGTGTATATAACTTGAGCCCTGGTCACCGCCTAACTCCCCATCTAGGCTTACACTCTTGATCAATCATCATCATCATCTCCGCGTAACCTATAGAAACAGTTCAGACACAAGATGTCAACTTGCATGGCTCCCGTACTTGTGGTATGTTTGACCCTCTTTGTCTACCGTTGCAGACCATCAAGTCAGAAATCTAGGTTGGTGCTGGTCCAACCGGCATAGCTGCAGCCTTGACGCTTGCCCGGAACAACGTGCCAGTACGGATCATAGAGAAAGAATCCCAACACCGACGTGGCCAGCGCGGTGCTGGTATCCAAGTGAGCTTCGCCTACTTAGACTTTCTGTACAAAACTTTGACAAGTAATCTAGCCTCGCACATTCGAAGTCTTCCACTTCCTACGTGTTCCTGAGATCCACGAACGCGCAACCCCTCTTCTCCCACTTCAGGAACACAAAAGGGGATCGCTCGAACCTCTCAAGACATTTCACATGGTCGACTATATGGAACCTACACCGGCGATCCCATACGTACGTACTTTAACTTCTAGAGTCCTGTCATTCTCTACTGTTAGCCCGTTCGAAGATAGGGAATTGTATACTAATGGCGATGTTATAGTATAATGCTAAATTCATGGGTCAACCCACCCTCGAGGCAATCGCGCGCGAGCATCTCGCTGAACTCGGTTGTACAGTCGAGTTAGGCACTCGATTGATATCGTTCTCGCAAGATGAGAAGTGCGTCAGAGCGAAGGTTGTCAAGAACCACGGTGACAACGGGGAAGAAGAAGTCGAGGAGGAGATAGAGGCGGCATATATGATCGGGGCAGACGGTGCCAAGGGTGTGACGAGGAAGCAACTCGGGCTTACTTTTCTGGGAACCACTCAGGAAGACAATTTTCTGGTACTGGGAGATATCCGTTTGGAAGTAGAAGGCCTTGATCGAGCCGTATGTATCATCCCTTCACGACAACGCAACTGGGAGGACTGAGTCACCTTTATAGCACTGGCACTTCTTCGGTGAGACATTGCATGATGCGTATGGTTTTTTTATGACCTACAATAGTATCATGCATAAAACTGACACGGTGCGATTGGCAGGATCACACTTCGTCCTACTGATGAACTTGGCAAGGATGGATGGCAGTTCGTGATAAGCAATCGCACACTTGACTTGCAAGGCCTCGCCCAAGATGAAGAGGCCCTTGTGAATCGTATAAAATACTTTGTTGGCCTCGGTGATGATGTCAAAGTCAAGGAGGTTCTGTGGGTCTCAGAGTTCAGGTGTGTCTAGTTCGTTATATCGCTAAGCGTAGTTTTGTGTGGATTTTGACACCTGCGTCGCTCAGACCGAACATGAGGATGGTCGACAAGTTTGGAGTCGGAAGGATTTTTGTTGCCGGAGGTATGGATCTGGCATGTGTCCAACTATTATATTGCTCACGTGTCTTCCGCCGAGTTCAGACGCTGCGCAGTGAGTACGCACACTCAATTGGAATAACCTTCCCGCTGATCCTTTTCTTAGCGTACACAGCCCAGCTGGCGGACAAGGTCTGAATTCCAGTATTCAGGATGCAGTAAGACCTGATGGAATCCGAGTCATGACGCTCGACCTAACATGCCATTGACAGTTCAATCTCGCCTGGAAAATTGCACTGGTCTACAAAGGCATTTCCCTAGCGTCCCTTTTGGACACTTACACCGCCGAACGGCTCCCCGTGATCGCGGACATGCTGGGTTTCATCACTAAGATGCACAAGCTCATGTTTGACGACTCCACCGTCAAATACACTGTGCAACCGACTGCAGATGACGACGGCAAGTCGAAGGATACCAAGACCAATCTCGAACGTGGACTGCGCCGCAAAACCAATTTGTATATGCTCGGTGTGAATTATCGTTCAAGTCCGATCGTTGTCGATGAATTCGCCCCTGCTCAGGAAGTGTCGGATGCATACCGAGAAATTCAGGAAGGCGTTTTACGAGCAGGCGATCGCGCACCTGATGCGCCCGGACTCGTGCCTATCATCACTCCTAACCGCGCACCACACCTCATCTCGAGCGGCTCCCAATCGGCCGTACCGCCCTCGACCGGAATGGGTGGGAGCACTCGTATGTTCGATATCATCGGGTCGACGCATCACACCGTTATCATTTTTGCACCGGCCTTGGCCGTCCCCGCCGTGCGATCCATACTTGTGACATTACAGCGGGTTGTTCCCAGGGAGCTAGTGACCCGAGTAGTCGTGCTTCCGGGTTCTGCCTCCGAGCCAGATAGCCACCTCGAGACATCCTCGGAGGGTGATCAAGCCATTGAGGCGGAAGTACTCGTCGATCACGCGGGTCATGCGTACCGAGGGTATATTGTGGAGTCGCAGGAGGTGAAGGTTGTGGTCGTACGTCCGGATGGAGTGGTTGGTGCAATCGTGCGAGGTGTGACGGGGTTGGAGCAGTACTTTGAGGGTGTGTTTGGGAAGAAAGGGGATACGCTTGCCTTGGAAGATGCGGTGCAAATTTAAGTGACGAGAGCACGCATTCCATTGCACTATTCGTGCTTCACTGGACCGGGGAGACTTGTAATTGCCGTTCGACGATAGGATTCACATCTAACTCGGAGTCACCACTACTTGCAGAAGTTGATCGAAAGTGTCCCATTTTGTTGGGCAAGGCAACGTCAAAGACGTTAGGACACTTGAAAATGAGCCAGTCGACTTGGATATCGTAAGTTGCATTGCTAATCTACATGATACCGCACGACACTGCAGAATGCTGCCCGAGTCTACGAGTGCAACAGTAACGCAAGTGTATATAAAAATATGATCCTTTTGTACTCGTTGTGACTCGTATAGTTATATCAACAGAAGAGGATTTCCACAAAAAAAAAGACATACGATGTAATCAGACCAACCTTTGATCAACAGATGACTTCAACTGGTAACAGGCGCCGGTGGGGTGTCAGGGGACGGTGTATTATCAGTATCTGGTGTTTGAATTTTCATCGTTTGGATGGCTTCAAGACGCCGCTGACATAAGTCGTGATGAGGATCTCCGGGAGTGAGTAGCTGTAGAGCCTCTTGCTGGAGCACCATAGCCTCGTCTAGTTCAGCCGTGCCACGATCAGGTTGAATGGTTGGACGGAGCGTTTCTGCCGTGTCATCCAGCATGGTGGCTTCTTCTTTAGAGTCGGCGATTAACCCCCGGTTGGAATGTCTATACACAAGACAGGTGACGAGGCTTTCCAGAGAGAACAACCGAAGAGGATGGCCAGGTGGACATAGCTCCAGAGCTTTCCGAAAGAGTACAATCGCCTCGTCCAAGTCGTGCATGTCAGCCGTTATTTCAAACTTTGTTCTGAGGTTGAGAGCGAGACTGCTGAGAGATACAAAGTAATCGGGATTCCCTGGTTGGCAGAGCTCTAGTGCTGCACGGCTGACCACCGCGGCTTCTTCCAAATCGGTGATTTCTTTCCGATCGTCATATCTGTCTCGAAGACAATGAGCAAGGTCTTGGAGTGATGACAGCCGACCAGGATGCTCAGACGGCCACGATTCCAAAGCTGCACGATACAGGTCAATTATCTCCTCGAGTTTACAATGGTCAGCTTCTCTCTCGAACTTTGTCCGGAGGGTACGAGCAAGACTGTCGAGAGATGCGCCACGATTGGGATGACCTGGTGGACAGAGCTCCAGCGCAGCACGTCCCAGCTCTACCGCCTCTTCTGAATCGGCAATCACTCCTTGAACACGATATCTATGTCTAAGACAGCGAGCAAGGCTTTGGAGTGATATAAACCGATTTGGATCCCCCGTGGGACGTAGTTCCAAAGCTCTGCGATGGAGCTTAATCGCCTCGTCTAGGTCTCGCATGTCAGCATGCTTCTCGAACCTCTTGCCGAGGTCACAAGCGAGGCTCTCGAGAGACGTGCAATGTTCGGGGTGTCGTTGTGGACAGAGCTCCAATGCTTCACATCTGAGCAAGATGACTTCTTCCAAGTCGGCGGCTTCCCCCAAACTGTCGTATCTATCTCTAAGACACCGAGCAAGGTTTTGGAGCGATGAGAATCGATCTGGATGCCCATGGGGACGTAGTTCCAGAGCTGCACGATGGAGCTCAATTGCCTCCACTAAGTCTCGCTTGTTAGCTTGATTCGCGTACCGAGTGCCAAGGTCGCAAGCAAGATCATTGAGGGATTCGGCACGATCAGGATGCCCCGGTGGACGGAGCGCTAGCGCTGCACGTCCGAGCCTCAAGGCTTCTTCCAAGTCAGCGTCTACCCCCTCAAAGTCGTATTTATCTGCAAGGCACAAGGCAAGGCTTCGGAGTGATGAGGACCGGTTCACGTTTCCGAGTGGTCGAAGTCCCAGAGCAGCGCGATGCAAACTGATCGCCTCGTTCAAGTCGGTAATGTTATGTCCCTCCCGGAATCTCTCGCGGAGAGCGTCCGCCCGTTCGCTGAGGGCAACATCGCGGCCGCGATTCCCTCGACGACGGCGTTCTGGCGTCTTTCGTTTGCAGGGCTCATCGTCAGTTGAAGCCATCGAGTGTTGTTACAACGGAAGGGTATGTGCAGTGGAAATGGTTCTGCTTTGGCGGGTTCAGTGATCATCTCCAACATAAGACAAGAACAACAGATCCATACCCTTGAAACAAGCGAGGCTTGAATGTCAGAACGATAACCCAAAAAGCGGCACGGCGAAATAATCAGTACAGACAGAGCCACAGCTATATGTATGAAAACAAAAGCGTGTTCAACAGACAACTCTGATCCGTTGGCGTGGCGATAACAAAACGTGGATAATTCGTTGCACGGAGGTCAGCCCATACACAAAGCAAGGAGACGCGAAGAGTGCAAAGTCGCCAGGGGAGTAAGAAACGATCTCTGACTGTTGCCCTCGAGCAAATCAGAGAAGTGTGTAAACCTGCAGTCAGTGGTCTTTTTGAGAGAGCGAGAGAAACTAGCGACTATTGTCAGAACACATTCTGAGCGTAGACTCGTTGCAGTGCCACTAGCACCGCATGTTATTGTACTGCGAGTGGGGCTAACAACAGGTGACGCTTGACATATCCTATCCCCACAAGCGTGCATGGGCGCAGGCATAAGCACGCTTTTCAACGCCCACAATGTTCCATCTGGGGATACAGACTGGGACTTGTCATTCCTGAATCCTTCTACTTCGACCGCGCCACTGGTCGCACGGGGATTGATCATCCTCAACCAACCGTTCTCCAGGAACCTACTCGACGGACTATGGAAGGCTTGTTCGTGGCATTGTTGTGCTGACGGCGGTGCCAACCGACTGTTTGATCTCCTTTCGGAAGAACTTCGTTGTTCGTGGGTTTGCTAACTTCCAATTCATATGCGTCGCGACCGCCTGACGTGACTTGGTCTTTAGATACGTTCCGGACTTGATTAAAGGTGACCTGGACTCCTTACGGGTCGATGTACGGGACTACTATTCCTCCAAGGTGTGACAATCGATGTTGAAGTCTCAGTCTATTTCATGTCTGGGGTGTCGGCAGGGCGTTCCTGTCGTACAAGACCACGACCAAAATTCGACAGATTTAATGAAATGCGTTCAAGCCGTCCAAGAACATGAGAAATTAGAGAGGCTCGAGGTAGGCTCCTGCTTGTCAATATTGTAAACAGAAGTCCCTCAATTTCAGGGGGCTGTGACGCAGTACGAAATCGTCCTTCTCGGAGGACTAAGCGGAAGATTGGACCAAACGGTACATACTCTCTCTTACGTGCATAAGCTGCGGCGGATGCGAAAGAAAGTGTTTGTCGTCACGGACGACAACATTTCCTGGGTGCTCAGTGAGGTATAGGTGACATGATCTTGTGGGAATGGGCTGGTATTGAAGAAACAATCCAGGGCCAACACCGTATTCGCATTGATCATGACATACTGGGTCCTACATGTGGACTGTTACCCATCGGAGTCGAATCCACCGTACTGACGACCACCGGTCTTCGCTGGAACCTGAGTACGCGAAAGCAATCTTTATTATGGTGTTTTCGTTGACACTCTCCCCTAAGCTGAAGCACAGTCATCGTTCGACGGCTTGATCTCGACGTCGAACCACCTGGTCCCTGAAGAAAAATATGTGACGATCAATACTTCAAGACCGATCTGGTGGTGTGTAGAGCTGTCTAGTAGGAAGGACTGATGTGTCTCGTCTGGGGTTAGTAGGGTCCGAAATGGGTAGTATGTATGGTCGTTTGCTACTACAACGCTATCTACGAGTATCCACCTCGCACGGCACGCACATGGCCCGAGTTACCGTTCTTTACTTCGCTGGGGCGTCTACGGCCACTGGTCAATACGAGGAGACGATAACGCTCCCGACGACGCCTTTTCCCTTGTCATCATTGGCATCCCACCTCAGCTCACTCCACCCAGGTACGGGTTTGGATAAGGTGCTGGCCACCAGTCAATGGAGCGTGGACGCGGTGATGGTGTGTGAACCGGAAACCTGCCACCTCAAGGGCGGCGAGGAAGTGGCAGTCATCCCACCTGTATCAGGTGGATAGCTGTGGTGAGAGAACAACGTCTAATCTTATCTTCTCGTCACAACTTACGATGTCGGAAGACGCGATGGTAGTCATATCTGCAAGCATACTGTGCATTTTTCTGTCTACTTAAAGCGGCCAGCACGCTCTTGATATCCCCATCATACTACCTAGTCATTCAGAGCAGAAAACTCGCGAAATTGACTCGATGATGTCGATTACCCCCGGGTTCAAAGCTCGCCCACTAACCTCGAGTACCTTCTTGATCACCGAGTGGGATAACATCCACAACCCATTTGTCTACGCAAAATTCGTGTTAGTTGTCCGAACTACGTTGATCCTTGACACAGGATGCGGAGGGGCATCCAACGGCCCCGCGTATTGGAGTGAGAGGTCTAAAAGGATTCATCGAAACAGCGCCCGTCGAGGAACACAACCCCTCCGAACGCCGGAGGACGGTTGGCGTACATCGCCGTACAACCGCCATATACGTACGTGTACAGAAAACGTTCTGCAGCAGACGATGTTGATAAGAATTGGCATGACCAGTGGGAATGGAAGCGTTTGGTTCGGACAGCGTGATTCTTGGCTCGGAACACGAACCAACCTTTCCCTCACCAGACAACCTCGCCGCTCACTCGCTCTGCGCTCTCCTGGATATCAGGACGCCACTCTATAAGCTCAACCTTGTGCCTCATCTGCATGATATCGTTTCCGCTAAAAGGTATCCTTGGGAGTCACGGTGTTGCATACTCCCAGAAGAGGTTAATAGTTTGCTACGGTCGATAAGCTGCTCGCTTTGGTTCGCAAACACCCGGACCCGGCAAGGTCAGGGTCAACTGTGGCCACGGAGCGGCCATAGAACCGGCAATCAAGGTCCTTCGAGCGATGGAGTTCGTGAAGGATGTGGTATCAGGAAAGAACCACCTAGAAGGCATTCTCTAAGGAGAGGGCAACGTGTGGTCGAATATACACAGAGGAGCGGGCAATTATTTCTGATATGCCCAGAAAGACTGGTATCGGAGGCCCAGAAGGTCAAGTCAGTCTGAAGGTATCAACCATTTAGAGTCCCACAGAACCTACAGTGTGATCGCGAATACCAATTAACCCCTACTTTCGTTTCTTAAGTACCTCCTGCTCTAACTGAGCCAAGAACGCATCTGCTTCTGATGTCATTGTCGCTTGTGGACGAGCTGTCGCTCGCTTGGGTTCAGGTGGTGGCGATCCAGATACCCGCTGTTCTAATGCAGCGAAAGGATCCTTGGATGGAATGGCAACAGGAGTATGCGAGGTCGATTTTGATTCCGAAGGTGGCACTTCCCCGTCAGTCTTTAGTTTCTTCCGTTTAGCCTCGAGCAGAGCACGTCTACTCTCAATCTCCCTTTTGCGTTTCTCCAGCGCCCGACTACCGGAACTGCTAGAATCCTCGGCACGCATGCCTTCCACTTCACCAGGAATCACGTCAACCGCTCCTACCTCCTCTCGTGTCTTCTTCGTCTCCTCCCGAGCGGACCGAAGTTCCTCCATTTGCTGCTTCCTGGTTTCCTCGTCTGCGGAGAACTGGTAGAATGCAGCACCCTTTGCGCGCACTTCCTTCGTTGCATCATAGTGCATTTCAGGCTTTTTCTGTGCCTCGGCGAGCTCCTCTTCCACAGCCTTAACTCGCTCCGCGGAAGGTTCATAAACAGGGAAGAAATCCACGGGGTTATCTATCATCAGTGTCAGCATTCGGTCATTCATATAATTCCAAGACCCCGCATATACGTACATATGACGTCCCTGGAGGATCGCCGCATTAGCGATTGTAGTTACTCAGGAAGGAGGTTAGGTTAACTTACTCTTCTCCTATTTCTTGGTCTTTAGAAGCGGGTAACAGATGTCGAGGTACTTCAGACCTGCGAGCGGTCCGTATGCGACCAAACTCGTCCTCATATTCGATAACTGGATCATCCTGAGACATGCGTCAGTCGGCAATGGAGGACAGCACTTTAAGTGAGCCTACATCGTGCTGTGGTGCTGTAGGAACGGTCAGAGACTCGTCAACGTCGTCGCTATCAGACTCGTAGCGATCCATGGTCTTCGAATCAAACTAGGGCACGTATGGCCCATCAGCACTTGCACCGACAATAATCCAACCCACCACTACTCACATCCACCAGAAGCGCGTCGTACTGCTGTTCAGTGAGACCGCCCGACTTTCCTTTCTTTAGTTTCTCATAGATCCGAGCTTTGCGCTCGAGAGCAGCCCGTGCCGATTCCACCGTCGACTTGCTAACCTCTTCTAGCTCAATGTCTCGCCTCGCCCGAGCCTCGACTCCCTTGTTAGACCGCGCCCATACTGTCGACTTGTACCCATAGATATACCCGTAGTACGTTAGTTGTCTCGGTGAAACTTTCGAAGCGTCTACAGCATACCTTCGCCTTCTTGGCTTCGGCGAGATATTTGACGCCAGTCCTAGCTTTGTCCTTCGTAAATTCCTCGGCTTGTTTGGCGAGCTCAGACTTCAAATCAAAGAAAGACGTTGCACTGACACCCCCAGCCTTACTCTTAGTTGCTGGGGCCATTTGCGTGATGGTAATGGATCGAGCGTGTCTGCCTTTGGACAAGCGCTAGGCTAATGACTGTCACGTGACTAGAACGGGGAATATCATTATACCAACGCGTGTGCATAGTCCGACGAGAGCGGGTAAATGAATACAACACTATACATATGTCACAAAAAGAACAAGGGTCGCATTACAGCCTACAGATATCTGAAACGTATTCCCAAAGTCAGCTACGACATCACCACCAAGGAAAGGGCGAGGTACACACGTTGCATCGATCTGAGTCAGCTGTGGAAGGGCCAGCCTTATTTTTCTCATATAGCTCGTGCCCTCATTTTTCTGGCAAGGGTTTCCTTCGAGATAAATGGTTTGGAGCGTGGAAATGTGTCTGAGCTGAGGTTCGAGCGTTTGTAGATCTGGGATCTTGTTCCCTCCCAGCTGAGTAGAGAGGGTGCAATCATATTAGCACCTGCCCGTGTGGTATTAGGCATAATAACCCACCCAAAGGTCCTCCAAGGACGTAAGATGGGAGACGTTTTCAATGGCTGGAATAAAGTTCGAACCCACGTCCAACATCTTGAGTTTCGTCTGCATATATTTGTGTCAGGGTACCGCCAACGACAGGGACTCCGCGGTCCTCTCACATTATGTTCGAGTCCCTCCAACTTTTCTATACCATTGTGACTTAGCAGCAATTGCTCGAGATTTTCTAACTTCTCCAAATTTTCGATCTTGGTTATCCGGTTCGATTGGAGTGACAATATCGTCAGCTGCTTCAAGTTGTCCAAGTTCTAAGGTGTGTGGCGGTCGGTATACGTATTCCGCGAACAAGCTACGGTCCGCGACCCTACCTCGATCCGAGCGATCTTGTTCTTCCCAAGCCACAGCTCTTTCAGGTTGACAAGCGCATCCAAACCCTCTATCCGCTGGAACGGGAAGAACGTGTTAATACACGTTCGATCAACCAAAAGATTAACGCCACACTTACCCTGATACGGTTCGCTCCCAACTCGAGAGAGGTGAGGGTCTCACCGAGACCTTGGAACCCAGTGATATGCGATATGCGATTCTGCACGAAGAACGCTATTTTCAACGCCGTCAAACGGGAGAACGCTTCTGGAATTTCCCGCAGAACGTTAAAGGAAAGGTCCAAGTGCCTGAAAGATAAGAAGCATCACGTTCCAACTCAGTGACACCGTGAAAATTTACGCCCATTGAAACGAAGGAAAAAGCCCACTCTAGTGAAGTCAGGTTGCTCAGCGCATCTCCGACATGCTTTATCTGGTTGTCGTAGAGGTCCAAGTGTTCCAACTTCGACAAGGCTTGAAATATTTCAGGATCGAGCTCTTTTATCAGGTTTTTCCTCAGGACTAATCGAGTGAGGTGATCGGCAAAGCGTTGAAGCCTCAGAGGCGCTAGCGAAGTGATACGCATGTCCCATAAATCCAGTTCCTGTACGGGCGGAAGCTTCTCGTGGGGACAAGTGGGGCTAACATGACCTTATCTGCACTTACAGTCGTTTCATCAGGATAATTCTCCAGAATGTCCTCGTCATCCTCGTCATCTTCGTCGGCCACTGCGTCACCAGTCTCGTCATCGTCGCGATCGTCGGCATCGTGATCATCTCCCGAAGTCAACACTACCCTCGCGGCTGGGCTGAATCAATAGAGATAGACCAGTAAAGGTTAAGTCTTAATCGAAGTTTCCACTCTCGCTTACCGATCTTCTGCGTCGGGTACATTGTTCGCGCCCGAACTCTCAGCGTTTACAGCGGCAGTCGAACCCGACATGGCCACCAGGTTGAAAAGCCAGTAAGCAGTGGTGATGGGTCGACTCGATGTCGAGTCTCTTCCTTCAGCAGCTGGGATATCGCGGCCTACTAAACTTGTAACCCCGGGTCAGTCCTGGATACCCCAACATTAGGTAACAAAGATTGCTCCGGTGGCTGTGCACGACATTCGGTGACGAAAACAACACGGCAGCCTCATGTGCAGGGTCAATATTAACCTCGTAGCTCTTCAACTAAAAAGTGCCGATTGCCAGCCTAGTGAAATGCGGGAAAGTTTCCGTCATCCGAAACCTCATGGCATCTCTACAGCAACCCCCTCCAGGTTGGCAGAAGCTCAGCAAGGTTGTTAAATATCGATCGTGGCATATTGGGATCTCCGAGCATTTCGTCTAGGCCAGGTCAACATCTGTTTTATTAGACGTCCAGTAGTATGATAGAAATACACTTGAGGACTACACAATAGATGAATACTATTTTTTTGCGTGGACGGTCCACTTGGCTGAGGGAAGTGGATAAATAGTAAGATACCACTGTGAAAATGGAAACAAAAACATGTGCTAAAGTGGCTGAAACTCATGACATCTCAGTACATACGCGCAGCAAATAAATCTCGCTCAGAAAACGAAAGATCTGTTTAAACGACCGGAATCCAGGTGGCGCATGCGCTTTAGCGCTGCATGGCCATCGTGAACCTGTCATACTTGGCCTCCGAGGATCCAGGTGGAGGTGCCAGGTATCGGTCATCGACCTTGTCTCGTTCAAAAGAAGGTAGTGGGGTAAGATTCCCCACCGGTGACGTATTGGCGGAAGTCGTCGAACTGATGTAACCGTTGTACGGTCCAAACCGCGAGGAAAGAGAAGTCGTGTCTTCCCGAGTTCTATAGCCACGCGGCGCCTGTTGGCTAGCCAGTGGGGATGGCACCTGTTGGAAGGAACCACTTGGTTGCAGGGAAGATCGTCGATCACTTCTCGGTTGGACACTGCGAGCAGCTGGAGGATGCGAATAATGTACAAAATTAAGGCTGGGAGGCGATGGCGACGGCTCTGTCGCCACAGGACTGTGTTGCGAGTAAACCTCGCTACCAGATGCAGAGCCAACCGAACTACTTTCAAAGGCGGTGGATCTGGCGGTCGCTCCGGCAATCGCTATTGGTGGGGACTGCGCATGAATAGCATCCTCTTTGAATCCCATAGACACGGGCTTCTCCTTTTTCCGGCGCTGTCCCGTCACCACGTGTCCCTCCTTTTTCGCACGGGAGCGGGCGTAGCGGAGACCACACCTGTGCCACGCGTGAGGAAGGGAATGTTCGGCAAATAACAATAAGCGACCTACGCATTGCAAAGTTCTTTCCGCCCGCTCGGTCCCTTCCGCCACTCTGGACTCTGTGTCGTTTTACAGCTGGTACATTTCAATGTACCGACAGGGCGGTTTCCCGTCCGACCGAAGGACTCGCGCGATGCTCCAGGACTACCACGATGCCTCGGGGGTGGTACGACGTCCGGAAAAGAACTGGACAGTGCTGGGATGTCACTTCCACGCCTGTCTATATACTCTGCATTTGGATTTGCTGGGGTTGAATATCCGTGCTGTGGTGCACGCAAGTCACCGAAAGTCGGGGAATCACCTGGCCTGCACGGAGACGGAACTCCGTATGTTGTTTCGCGAACGGGGCATGACCCAGAGATTGAGGTCAATTGTGTCGAGCTATTGTTGGGCCACCTATTATAGTTCAATAACGAAGAGCACTCTGGGTGTCCCGTCCAGGACTGGGATGGATATTGCGGTGGAATGGAACCGCTATGACTATAGGTTGGGATCGAAGCAGACACGGGCGGAAAAGTGTAAGAATTCGCTGAGATATCGTAAGCATGCTGGGGCGGATGGGATACATGACCCTCGTTGGTTCTTGTTGGATACTGCGGATGTGACGGAGTGCCGACTCCGTTGCGAGGGCTGGGTTGAATCGTATGACAGGCGAACATGATAGATCCTACATTGACGGTGAGGAACACATGGCGCGCAAGGCGTGACGTCAAACAAACCACGAACCATGAGGTATGAAAACGCTCTCCACATCGCCATTGATTGCGGGCATTGTGCCACAAATCCGCCACCTCCTTGTGCAACTCGTCTTGACATTAGCATCGTGTGAAGATGGCAAGACACCTTCCGCTCTCCTGGCGAAATCCTTGGCAGATGGTTTGTTGGAGTATTCGTGACTGGTGTCCGGCGGCCAGCTGAACAGCAGCTGGTAATCTTGATTGCTGGAATTGGTCAAGATCTGGAACACCCTGCTGAGCACTCCGGGCTGCGGACAGCAGCACTGCAGCCGTTGGTAGAGAAGTTGTAAATGACTCGCGTTCATCGTCGGAGTTCCGCACCAAGTGGTCCAAGATGACTTGTGGTGTTCATTATTATCCGCGAGGTCGAGTTCAGCGACCGCATGGATGAAACACAGGACTAGACCTTCTGCTGCCCAGCTGATCACGATATCGACGGGCATGTACAGTTCATTTGACGACGCTTTGTCTGAGTCGTTCCATGACTGGTTCAAACCGCCATATCCGAGGAGGCGGCGAACCCTAGGTAGTCGGCAATATCTTACCCTAAAAAAGGGGGACGGTATATGAAACAGCTGACATGCTTGGTAATGAGGCGGACGGACCTTGTCACACTTCCATGCATGGTTTTTTGCTCGAGGGCATCGGTCAGGTCATTGCGAGCGGTTTCTTGTTCGTCGGGATGTACGAAGCATAAAAGGGACTTTCCGAGGAGTAGGGACGCCTGATCGTCGAGATGATTAGCAAGGGTGGGATCAAGATAGATGAAGGAGAGGTCTGATGACAACAGGGACCAGTCTGAAATGTGAAAAGTGTCAGTGAAGGGTTCCGGAGAGGCCGAAAGACGACGATCGGGTGTGGCGGGTTGGGCGGCGGGTAATGAAATCATCGGGGAAAGACATGACGGGTACTTACAGCATCGCGTTTCCCCTAGCTTTGGTAGAGAGTGCGCCATTGGATCCGGGGGCAACGAAGGAAGGAAGCAGGTATTTGAGGCGGATGGCATGCCCTGGTGGAGGTGAGGGTACCCTTGAAAGGAGGAAAGGGGCAATTGCGATCTGTCTGGATGGTTATGTACTGAAGAGAGCTCAGTTAACGTCTGTTGGACCAAGCCTCGTTGCGACGGCACGGGGAAGCTCATGACTGTCTTTGGAACGTTGACGCTGTCACTGCGACTACCGACATAGGGAACACGGCCAGAGATCCAATCGCACACTTTTTACTTTCTCTCGTCATTTCACCTACGAAATATGTTTGTCTTCGATTTGTGCGACTTGCCTTTTTGGGAAATGGAAGATAACCCGGGTGATCGAAGCAATCAGAGATTCAAATCGTTTACTAACTGGTAGTTATATAGCGTAGTAGTAGTGCGCCACCGATGCCCGTCCCAACCAGAATACCGCAGGAAAAGAACATATGGGTAGCAGCAGGCGACGGTGATTTGGACAGAGTCCAGGTTAGAGCCATCATTAGATGTGCGATCCCGCTGCTGAAGACGCTTTCAGGAACTCGTGGAACGACAAGGCACGTCTTCACCCGGCATCACACATACAGTTTTGACCGGATCCTACACAGCGATCTCTCCAAATGCCCCCGATCCATTCACTTACACTCCAATGCATGCAGCTGCATCTTATGGCCAACTGCCAGTGTTGTCCTATCTCGTCAGCCAGGGTAACTAAACACTTTCGCTGCGCTCGCCTCTTCTCTAAAGCACTCGTTCAGGAGGTGACGTGAACGTCATCGACGAGGATGGTGATACACCCCTGTACACCGTTGAAAACGTCGAAACCGCCGAGTGGCTTATCCGTCACGGCGCAGCCATCGACAGACGTAATAACGAAGGCATCTCGGTGAGTAACTTCTCTTCTCATCAACGCGTCCGTGAAGCTTAGACTTATGTGGCGATCGAAAGCCAGCGGACCATTTGGAAGAGGATTTTCCCGACGTCGCCGTGTTTCTGAGATCACAGCTGACCGGACAGCCGGTCGCACCCAGCGAAATCCCGATTTCACAGCCGTCCCAGCACCAACAAGACACTGCATCGGAAACGCTGACCTCAGCGTTGATGCAGTCGGTGCGAGATATCATGCAACGGGCCGAGACGGACGCTACCAACCCAGATGAAGAGCTCAGACAGGCCGTCAGCCGGGCTGTTCTAGAGGGCGTCTTAGCGGGTTACGAGATGTCGAACCAACAAGACCGGTCAGAGCAGGACTCCGAGCTTTGCAAGCGTCCTAGGACTGAAGGAGGCAGCGACCACAACGGGGATGGACCCGCCGCCGGTACCGGTTAGGGTAGATACAATGTAGTAGTCGTAGTCTATCCGCCAGCGCCTAAGTATGATCTTTTGATCAGATTACTGTTGAAGGTGTTTTGATCATGATCGATCAACAGACAGCTGTCACCATCGCAAATCCTGTACACCTAAAGTTAAGTTAACGACCCCCCTCAGCCAGCCCGCTCTGCGCAACGCCCACCGCCGTGGCGCCTCGGCCAGATCAACGGAACACGTGCACGCCACACAATAAGGAAACGCGGCGAGCGGGGGGGTAGAAATCATTATTGACGGATGAACACGTCCGCCGTTGGTCTGACGTTCGTCAAATTGGCATATTTTCAATTCGAAGTTGGCTGCAATAAACGGAGTCTAAAGGACATCCTCATGACTCTCTCAAAAGTGGTTAGGTTAAACCAAAGACAACACCTTCTGCAATCAATCAACGGACCGCAGTGACCCTCTACCTCGGTGAACCTGTGCTGCTTGACAAATACGGTCCACTGCCAACCTCTGAGATAAGAAGTGTCTCTGCGGACAGGATTGGTGGAGTCTTTGCGAGGCCCGGTGGCAAACGGCTCATCCCGTCCGCAACGTCATGGTTCATTTCATTCGAGAGAGACGTTTGAGGACGATGAAAGAAGATGCGGCGGCTCGGGTCCCTTGTCTACCCCAAGAAATGGTTGGCAAGAAAGGATGCGACTGGCGCCCGAATGATGCATGGACCAGCAGGTCAAACACGCACACAACACGCTGCCTAGCTGGACTTGCCTTTTTTGGATTTATGTGATGCTTTTATCCGCCACACCGTCCTCAGTCTGACTTTGCCGTGTGCCGCGTACTAGAACATACAAGAAAATGTCACCGTTTGCCACTCTGGCCACGACGATCACGCTTGAGGACATACAGATTAAAGCTGCAGGTGTCTTCGAACCCCATGAGACAGCAGTCCTTGCCCTTTCCGCCGACTGCCAATCCCAAGGTTATCAGGCGATATGTTTACCACTGACCACCACTAAATGGCAGGAACGGTGGAAGAACATGTGCATCATGCCCTCCATAGAAGATGCTGGAAACGAAGCCGTCATAGCCGCTGACAAAGAAGCGGAGGCTTGGAGGAAGTCTCCTTCATTCCTACTCGATGAGGTGACGATTACAAGACTCGGTGAGATATCAATTACTATACGGCCCCCGTGCGACGTGCCATTGAAGAAATGAAAATGATAGATGAGGCGGAGTTCGTGCTCGCGATGGCATCTGAATGGCTGCGCCTCGACTCCGATGATGATTGGGTCCGCCATGATTCAGCCATCGTAAGTTCTCGACATCTATTTAACTCGTCTGCGCCGCGCTTGTGCGTCGCATGTTCAGACCAGTGACCTTGTGCAGGGCGTCCAGGCGTCCCCTCGGCAGTCTACTGACGGACTCGTCTTTCATATTCAGGCTTTGCGACAGGAGGTGGCTTATGCTTCCTATCTCAACGTCCCCACAATTATACTACCCCCACCTCGAAACCGATCACAGGTCGCCTCTTATGCACGCGTCATCAACGACTGCTTGAAAAGCGTTCCATATATGCAATTCTCCGTCCGGTTGCCCATCTATGATCCCGCTGTCTTTCAATCCAAGGAACCTTCTTCACCCAACTCCCACGGGCATCACGGATGGAGTGGAGCGTCGTCGCCTCCGCACCCACCAACTACACCACCAAAACTTGCCACCTCCAGCCCATATCCACCGGGATCTCTTAGATCCACTAAGGCGCCCGAAGGCGAACTCAACGCTACTTGGGAGATGTGGGATATCATCCGCAACGTCTGCGACTACAATATCCGGCTGACTCTCGGTGGGTTCGTCCCTGTGGGCTTCGAATGACTTCTGTTCATGTCATTAGCACTGGATCTGACCCCTCCGCTGCCGGTTAACGCCGGGGTACTCAACCGCTGGGCGGCCGAACCCGTCAAGCACATCATCTTGCCTGCGTCAGCGTTCATCGCCAACGCCAAGGGATACCCGGTTTTACCAAAAGGTACTCAGGCGTTCCTCCGCCAAAGCATGATCGTGAGTTCGTTATCGTGTAGTTTATGTTTACATACGTCCGACTCGGATGGGTGTCAGCACCGGCCCACTATCATCCTATCCGGTGTCAGGTCAGGACTGCACGCGAAGGGAGGCGAACCAGCCTATGCGCAATACGTGAAGTATTTGGAAAAATCGAGTCCGCCTGTCCAAGCAATGAGGACGGAAGGAACCGTCGAGAACTTTGGACAAGGTTACCAGGATTATCTACAGAATCCTTTACAGGTAAATCCAATCAATCAATCATCACCCTTACGACGCGATTTTGATCAGCGTGGTTTGAATAGCCGCTGATGGATAACCTGCAATCTATTACGTATCAAACTTTCGAGCAAGACCCTGTCAAGTATCACAACTACGAAGAGGTATGCAGGGTCCCACAGGGTAACGCTTTGTAATCCATGTTGGTGTAGGCCATCTATCTCGCACTGGTCGACCTTCCAGATAGCAACCGCATGTGAGTGCTCAATGTTCTCCGCAGAATGGAGGAGCCTAAAATTTGAAACACAGTGTGATATGTGTCGCCGGCGCGGGGCGTGGGCCCCTCGTGGCACGTAGCCTTGAGGCTGTTCGTCGGTCCAACAGACAGGCCTTCATCTATGCGCTGGAGAAGAACCCTACTGCGTGGATCACGTTCGTCCTGTCGCATTTTAATCTCTCCCACGAGCTAATCGGAGCGTCGCAGTCTGCAGGAACGTAAAGCCAGAGACTGGGGCTCCTCCGTGGAACTCGTCTTCGGGGACATGAGATATGTGGAATTACCTGAGAAGGTGGACATTCTGGTCAGCGAGCTGTTGGGCTCGTTTGGCGATAATGAACTCAGCCCTGAATGTCTTGACGGTGCAATGCGATTCTTGAAGCGTAAGTAGGCACGACGTCGCTGCACTGTGACTCGTTGTGGTGACAAACCGCTTAGCGGATGGAATTTCCATACCGAGTTCGTACACCGCGTATCTCGCCCCTCTATCTTCTTCGAAGCTGTACAACGCGGCGCGGGAGAGCAGGGAGCTGAAGGGTGTAGAAACGCCGTACGTGGTGATGTTCCAAAATGTCAATCTTCTGAGTGGGGATGGCGGAGGTGTTGGGGGGCGATGTGGTCCTAAAATTCAGGAGTGTTGGGAATTCGTGCACCCTAGACGAGATGTGGCAGTCGATGACAGAGGTCAGATCTGTCACCTCTAATGCGCGCATATGAAGTGGGGCTGACAGTGGGTTGCTCAGGACTTCCATTCACGAACAGTCATAACGTTCGTGCCGCCAGACTGTGTTTCCACATTCCGCACGCTGGCGTGATGCATGGATTCGCAGGATACTTCGAAGCTATACTCTATGGCCACGTTGGTTTGAGCATCCACCCACAACGAAAAGATTACATATCGAAAGACATGCTGAGCTGGTTTCCGTTGTTTTTGCCACTACGGGTGCGTTCGTGCGGTGCAAACCCTTGGCAATAAAGAAACTTACGGATTGCATATACACAGCAACCTCTGTATTTGCCTAGCAACTCGGAGGTGCAGGTGTCTCTATGGAGACTGACCAACGACAGACAAGTGTGGTACGAATGGTATGCAGAATCGTTTCTTCCGGTATTCAACGTACCATCGCCGGTAGAGCAATCCGAGGACGCTCTGAATCCAGACGGATCCTTCTTCGCATCGGCTTCGACGCACGTTGCAGTACCTAGCCCTTTGATCGATGCAGTAGATGCATTCCCGTTGACCCCACGTTCCGTCACGTCAAAAATGGGTGCGGAACCGGCGAAGCCAGCTTCTGGTGTGGTGAAGATTGGGCAGACTGCTCTTCACAACCCTGGTGGGCGGAGCAGCTGGATAGGGTTGTAATCAGCTGGTGATATAACCCTCGATACTCAGGATAAAAGCTGATCGCCGTAGGGGAATCTTTCGGATGTAGATCGCTCAATAAAATTGATTTCGGAGCGACCGCTGCCAATGGTCGACCATGGCCAACAGGCATGCAAGGCGCAACGTCAACCACCACTTCACGAAACCCAGCTCGCTCCGGTGAAAATTCTCGCAGGGAGCGGACCCACCATCGATGGATCTTTCTTTTCTTTTTGAAACATTGAAAATGAAAAGGGGTCACGACAACGGCATGGCGACATTGCAACGGCTCCACCGCTATCTCACACATGACAAGAAATCGGCTTGCATGTGAACCCGAAATTCCAAAATTACTAGACGGCCTAAGGTTGTAATAATAAGTAATTAATAATTGTTTGAAGGAAACCCCTTATGAATATCATAAAAGGCAAGTGATTGGAACTCCGAGCGAGTTTCAGTGGCGGCCCAAAAATTCGGGGCAGCTCGTCGTTTTCCCAACTTTTTTTTTTCCACTTTGTTCTGCATTCACCGTCGCTCCTTCGTGTTTTTACTGTTACCAACAGCCAGCCATGAACTTCATCACCCTCATCGCAACTCTTGTTGCCGTCGTACCCGCTGTGCTTGGACAATTGACCATTAACACCCCGTGAGTTATCACCCCTACTCGGTCAACCGACCCGTAACTGAAATGCGCGCACAGATCCAACGTTGTAGAATGTGGTCAGTGCTGGGCTGTTTCCAGTAGCGGACCTACGGTTGCGAGAATCTAACTGGCTTGTTGCAGAACCCACACAGCTTACCTGGTCTGGCGGTCAAGCCCCTTACTACTTGTCCCTCGTCCCCGGTACGTGTTCTCGCGTCCGACGCGGTGCGTATGTGCTGACTAGAGTGCAATTAATCTACAGGCGGACAGTCGTCAGCGACTCCTGTGAGTGTTTGTGACATTTCAGGTCCATAGCTCCTTGCCGAGACGCGGTTGTCGTTGCCTTCCAGCTTGAGCAGTTACCTTCCCAAAATGGAAACTCGTACACTTGGATGGTCGATCTCCAAGCCGGAGTCAGCTTGTAAGTGGACGCGTTTTTAACACTGGTGGAATGGTCTTGGATTGACAGTACATTCCAGCAACGTCGCCTTGAAGGACAGTACTGGCGCGACAGCATACTCGGACATCGTCACCGTCCAGTCAGGTGGATCCACTAGGTAAGGCGTTATTTCACCAGGAGATGCGGTAATTCACACAACTGGATGACTCATGCAGCTGCGCGAACTCTTCCGTCCAAGGAGGTTCTGCAACCTCGGCTGCCTCTGGTGCTAGTGCCACTGCTAGTGCTACTGGTAAAAGCGGGGCTAGTTCCGGTTCGACTTCGGCTACTTCCACCGCCTCTGGCTCTACCGCTAGCTCCACGTCATCCAAGACCACCAACGGAGCTGGCCGTGTCAGCATCTCGACTGCCTTCGGTGTCGGTGCCGTGATGAGCCTCGTCGGTGCTACTCTCTTCTGAGTGGGGTCGTAGACATTCGTTTGAACCCTTGTTCTGCTACGTATGAGATGATGGACAGATCCTTTGATTGTCTCTTTACGCTCTTGCCAGTTACACTCGCCGTTGTCACGCTAGGCCTTTCTTCGATGGACGCAACTTCTTAGACTGGCGTATATTATCGATCTGTTTTTAATCCGTCAAACCGTGTTGGGATTACTGCGCCGTTGAGAGTGAAGTACTCCGTACAACTAAAAAAAAAACAACTGCAAAGCACATCGATCGAAAAGGACGGTGACGACCAACGCAACAGATAACTACACAAATATACACACCACAGCGTGCATGTTAGACGTACGCGAGGGAAGGCATGGCTAGGATGTGCGAAGGAGATATCCAGAAACCGTCCTGTCTATGATGTAAATCCTCATCCAGTGCAATCGACCGATTGACCCGACTCGGGGACCAACCAGACCATGTTTAAGTAAATAAAGAAACAGGTGAAGAAGGGAAAGAAAAAAATGAGGAAGATCCTGCTGACAAGACCTCGCCATCAATACTTTACCTCTACGAGTATGTTGATCACCATCAACACTGTATAGGCGATCACTAAAAATATGCCCCACTTCCGCGTCAAATGATATCCATTCATCGGTACACCTATCAGCGTGATGAGAAGTAACCCGAGCAGCCCGACCGTGCTGCTTATGAGGGAAGGCGTGAAGTGTAGACGGTAGGGCTGGGAATTTGGAGTTTTGTAGATGATGTAGGATCCGGAGATCCCGACGCCGAGAAGGATATTGACCATGGGTCCGCCGAAGCAAGCAGAAAAACCCATGATAGGGGCAAAGACCTGACAACGGCAAGGGAAATAGGTGTGTAAGGGGGAAAGAAGAGAAACAACGCACAGCAACACTCATGTTAGCGACAAGGTCAGCGAGAGAATTCCCCATAGCGAATATCGTAAGCCCGATGATAGCGTCTGACAATCCAAATATGAATCCAAATGTCTGAAAATGTGTCAGTATACCTTGAACGATAAGGGAGGTTGGGGGAAGACGAAACACACTTGCAGAACGTTCACTACTTCATCTGCAATGGCCATGATCCAGACGATCGCGACGAAGAACCCCATCGAGCACCGCACCATACGCGCAGTCGGATGGAACCCGTCGTCGGCAAAGATCAGTACCAGTAATGCCACAGCCACACCTCCGAGCGCGGTCCCACCGAGTAACCACAAAAAATGTTCCGTTCCGTCTATGCTCCACTTTGTAAATGGCTTCCAAAAAGAATGCATCATAAAAAGAGACGCACTGAACAAGACGGCCACGCAAAACAGCGGGCCAAACACGCATTGAGCAGCCATCAGCCACTTGTTAAACGTCATCTCATGAAAGTCCTCTTGTACGACCTCTTCTGCCATCAACGTCCTCTCTACGCCTTCTTCCTCAAACTCGACAAGTCGCGGTTCCGTCTCTGTATCATGATGGCTGTGATGATGATGATGCAAATGTTTCTCCTCGTGGGTACTGTCCAAACCATAGGGTATCACCACAACAGGAAGAGTGAGCGTCAACGCCATAACAGCGGGCGCCGCGAGGAGTGCGACGATCTTCCTGAGGATGGTCTTTGACCGGAAGTGGTGGAGAGAGGGAAGGAGAATATGACATGTCCTCGCTAGGACGTGCCTCACGCGTTCTTTCGTGGGTGGAATGTACGGCTCAACGTCCGTCGACGCGTCGGAATTAATCGGCGATGCTGGCGTGCGGGAAATCGAGGGTATCGCCTCTGGACCTGACAGAGGAGTACGAAGAAGCTGTATGCCTTCATCGAGTGCGCTCGGTCTCTCGCTTTCTTCCGGTTCGCGGTCTTCGGCGATGGATGAGCGCAGGAGACGCGGCGAGCGGTCGTCGAGGGGTACGCCGAGCTCCGCGTCCCATGGATCGATTTCTGGTCCAGTGCGAGATGGACTACGTGATTGTAAGGAACCGCGAGGGTGGTGTTGGTGCTGGTGGTAGTGTCCCCCTGCGTAAGGTGTGAGAGGGGAATCGAACACGTCCAGCGACGAACTGGCAGCGTGAGTCTTCAGTGATTCGACGACTTGGCGGAATTCAAGTGCGCCGACGAGGGAGAAGGAGGGCATGTGGGTAAGGTGGGAGGGCGTATGAATAGGGGAGGGTGTGCGTGATTTGGGATGTGACGGTAACTGGGTTTGGATGCCGATTCTGGGTGGCCGTGAGCCGGATATCATTGGTGCTGGGGGTGCTGCAGCAATTGCGAGGGTATCAGTGGAGACCGTTGCTGCTGAAGGTACCAGGTCACGAGATCAATATGTATGTCAATCGAGGGAGATGAGGAACCCACCTTCGTCGTGGTACGGTTCTTCATCGGTGTAGTGTTGGGTGATGGGTTCGTCGGTGCGCTCGCCAGGTATGATAGCTTCTCTTCGCCGGGCCCGTTTCATGCGTCTTTCCAGCCAGCTTCCGACGACAACCGCCAAAGCGTAGCATACGTACCATAGAACAAGTATGGCTGATTCCCAAGCTTGTATGAGACCGTCTCTGAGGATGACAAGTAGCATGATAACAGCGACTGTGAAGAAGCTGACATCTCTTAGGAACGGGAGCGGATCTACCTTGAAAGGACGAATGATGCACATGGATCCGACGACGCAGGAGACGATGAAGGAAGCAGCGCCGAGTAGCTCACCTATGGCCAAGCTGCCTGAATCTGCGCGCATGGCTGAGAAGGTGGAGAAGACATCTGGGCTGGCATTTCCAAAGGCGAGGAAGGTGACGCCAGCCACGTTTTCGTCCAGTCCAAGGAACTGGGCAATGGTGGCGAGGTTGGGGGTGAAGAAATCGGAGGCGGATATGCCTAGCGTGGAGAAGAGGAAGAAGAGCCATAGCAGCAGGGCGGTGAAGATGAGCGGACGTAGGCTGAGATCTGAGCAAAAGTAGGTCTGTAGATACGGAAAAGACAGGACGGTATCTGAGACAGGGCACTCCTGCTGGACATGGAGACACTGGGCAGCCTGTGCCCTGAAATCCAGCGGGTGACACTGCAGGCCGTGGACGTCAGACTCGACGAGTGGCGAGAAGCCGGCTTACCTGGGGGTGGTCGAGTCGCTTGGAGAGCGCACTGACCAGCTGGTACTCCTGGGGCACCCGTGCGTGTCTGCTTCGAGAGAGCAGAACGCACTGAACGAACAAGCAAACGAACAAAATCGTTGTTGCGGTCCTCGACGACATTTGGAGGCCAACTGTAGGATGGACACGCTGCAGGTCTTCAATCAAGTGTACATGACATCATTCAAGGCGTGAGGTTCAACATTTTATGTATGGCAACCATCCTCGCCGTCGTCGTCGCACACAGTGGCGGCTGTCAGACGGACGTCCCCAAAGTTTCGCCGTCGGACAGGCCACGCTAACCAAATCGATATCACAACTTGGTCTCTATCGCCGACGACGTCTCTTGCTCGTCGACTATCAAGCCCAGCATGAAACTCGCCGTACTCACGTCGGGTGGCGACAGCGCAGGCATGAACGCAGTCGTGCGTGCTGTCGTCAAAGCGGGAATACTAAGGTAGGTAGACTCGTACGGTGTCCGCACTCCCCTCAATGTTGTTTCAGCGGCTGCGAGACCTGGATCGTACGCGAGGGATACGAAGGCCTCGTTCGAGGTAACACGGATACACAGATACCCTCCACCATCGATGAGCCCTTCGCCGATCCTTCTGCTAGGCAACGCGTGCGCAGCGGAAAGGCCACCAATCTCGTCGAAAACCTTCGATTCGGTGATGGCGATCTCCTTCGCGATGGTACAGGTGACCATACAAGGGGACGGACGCTCAAGGGCAGATACATCGTCCGTGCAGGGTGGGACGACGTCAGGGGCTGGTTCGCAGATGTGCGTCCGACGAGAGCATCGTTCCACCGTCGCTCATCCTAGTTACCGCTGATCACAGGGCGGCACCCTCATCGGTACAGCGCGCTCAAAAACATTTCGCAACCCAGCAGGTCGACTTGCAGCGGCCTACAACCTTATCAAGGAAGGCATCGATGCTCTGGTCGTATGTGGAGGCGATGGATCTCTCACTGGAGCAGACCTCTTCCGCTCGGAATGGCCTTCTCTCATTTCTACTCTTCACTCTGAGGGAAAAATCACGGACGAACAGCTGTCGAAACATGGGCATCTGCGTATCGTTGGACTCGTCGGCTCGATCGACAATGATATGAGCATGACTGATCTTACGATTGGCGCCCCAACAGCATTACTTCGGATCTGCGAAGCGATCGACAACATCAATTCGACCGCGGCATCTCACTCGAGGGCATTTGTGCTCGAGGTCATGGGTAGACACTGCGGATGGTTAGCTTTGTTGGCAGGTGTGAGGTCTGTCTTTTTCCATGCGGGTATAGACGACAAGTTTACGCAATATGTACCCAGTGCCGGTGCAGACTTCATTTTCATCCCAGAGCGGCCACCCCAGACAGACTCATGGGAAGACGAGATGTGCGAGGCTATTTCCATGGTAATTCCACTCTTATCCGTACGATCTCTTTCATCCATCATCTCTCTCAGCACCGCGAAGTGGGCAAACGCAAGACACTCGTGATCGTTGCCGAAGGCGCCCATGATAGCAACCTCAAACCCATTCGTGCAGACTACGTCAGGGACGTTCTCACCGAACGCCTCGGTCTAGATTCACGGGTCACTACACTCGGACATATCCAACGCGGTGGGCGACCGTGTGCCTTCGATCGCATTCTGGTGAGCTGGCTCATTGGTTCGAGTGCTGCTCACCTCTCACTCGGTTGATGGCATATAGCCAACCTTGCAAGGTATAGAGGCAGTCAAGGCAGTTCTCGAGGCTACGCCAGATACCCCTTCCTACATGATCGGCGTGAGGGAGAACAAAATCACACGCGTACCTTTAATGGAGGCTGTGGAAATGGTATGTGTGCAACTGTCTATTTCCCGGTACATTACTCTAGAGGCCGATTCCAGACGCGAGCAGTTGCGGATGCCATTGCCGCCAAGGATTTCGCAAAGGCAATGTCTTTGCGTGACCCAGAGTTTCTGCAAAGTCTGGAAGGATTCATGACCACGTCTCTACTGTACAAGGAGAAGATGCTTTCCGAAGAAAAGGTGAGCCCACTTCTCGACGGGCTGTTTGGTTTGGCTGACCCCCCTTGTAGCGCATGCGGGTAGCCATCATGCAGTGAGTTAAGGCATCCAAGCATATGCGTCGTCTTCTCACCTCCTCTAGTATCGGTGCGCCCGCCGGGGGGATGAACGCTGCGACCCGCGCCGCAGTCCGGTACTGCATCAAGCAAGGACACATTCCACTTGCCGTTCACAATGGATTCAAGGGTCTCCTCGACGGCGCTATCCACGAACTCTCGTGGCTCGGTGTCGATGGCTGGACATCTCGCGGAGGCTCCGAACTTGGTACGAACCGCACCTTACCCAGCGTCGACCTTGGTGCTGTTGCAGCCCGTTTCCAACAGCACGACTTCCACGCTCTGATGCTCATAGGTGGATTTGAAGCGTTCAATTCTCTATTGATCTTAGAGAACGGGAGAAGCCTGTATCCAGCGTTCCATATCCCGATGGTGCATCTTCCGGCGACGATCTCGAACAATGTTCCGATGACCGAGTTCAGTCTTGGAAGTGACACGAGTTTGAATGCGCTCGTGGATGCGTGTGATGCGATCAAGCAGAGTGCGAGTGCAAGTAGGAATAGGGTGTTTGTTGTCGAAACGCAGGGTGGACAGTGTGGATATATTGCGGCGATGGGTGCGCTGGCGGTACGTTGTCGTTTTTCTGAGTGACTTGTGACGTCGATGATAACCCTCTTTCTTGGGAAGACGGGAGCGTCACTCGTGTATACGCCTGAGCAAGGGATGGATCTTGATATGTTGCGCGCAGATGTTAAATTCCTCAAGATACGGTATGGATTGGATGCCAAGGGCAAGAGTGAGGGACGTCTAGTTATTCGGTCTGTGTCCCTCCTTTCTTCCTTTCCTTTCTTTCACCTAACACCTGACACCTTACTTCCACCCAGAAACGAATGTGCTTCTAAAGTGTACACCACCGACATGCTCACCGATATGTTCCGCGAAGAAGGTGGCGGCCTCTTCGATTCACGCTACGCGTCACTTGGACACATCCTCCAGGGCGGGGTACCTACTCCAATGGACCGCGCTCGCGCTGCCCGTCTCTCCTTACGATGTATGGCATTCCTGGAGGAACATCACCAATCCTTGCTCGCTCAACCACCTAAATCGCGGTGTGCTCCCCCAGAGAGTGCGGCTGTGATCACGATCCAGGGATCAACATTGAAGTGGGTACCAGTAACAGAAATGGTAAAGCATGCCGATATGAAGAATAGGAGGGGGAAGGAAGCGTGGTGGGAACCTGTCAAGGGTTGGGTGGAGGCGTTGTCCGGGAGATCGGAATTGGTGTAGGTTTATGTGGGAGGAATGTACACGGATTAAAATTGAGAGACATAGAATTTTTTGAATATGGATTTAGACACAATATGTGGATTACACAGGCCACTTTCTCTACTCTGCAAGTTGGTAGACCAGCTGTACTTTCTGAGAAACAGCCCATGGCAATAGTTTTTCCGATCTTTTCAATATTGCATGGAAAACAAGGGAACGGAGCTTTTCGCCGCCTTGCACTCTGTCACTGCTGATCTGATGAGTCTACCCATGGCAAGCTGGACTTACATGCATCAATCTACTATCAACACCTGCTTGGTGACTCTCTTTTCGTGTTTTAGCTTCTACCTTCTGTACGTTGTTCTCGCAGCTCGACGCGATGCTGGAAAACACGTTCTGTCTGTGCACCGACCAATCAAGGAGCTGCTATATGCGATCAGTGGCGCATCAGACACACTGAGGGAACGCGTTCCGGGCGGAAACGCATGGGCTTGTGCTTTCCGTATGTCACAGATTCTTGCCCTCCCTCTCTTACAGACGTCGCACCCAAGACTGTCTGCAGCGTAGTCTGTCTTCAACTGTGGGTTCCTTCTCGCTGCTCGACTAGCCTCGCTGATCTGGGTAGTATCTTTCAAGATTACCGACTTTCTGGTTTAGACAGGTATGGCTCTGATATCTTGTTAAATGGCAGTCGGCGGTCTGAAAGCGGAACCATTTCCATCGTGGATAACCTCTCAGTGTAACGATATTCGATGGCTTCAGTGGACGACGTTCCCCACAAACGAGAGATTGAAACGCTGTCGTCCGGGGCATGCTGATCGTTATGTCGCCCTCTTCAACCTGGCATGGGCCCTCCAGCAGAGATTCGAGGAAGAGCGCGGAATCGACCACTTGAACGAGGTAGTCGTCGGAGGCCGGATTATTCTATTCTTCCCATACGTTCGAACAAATTACATGAGAACCTCGGACCGCAACAGCGTGCATCGAAGACAGAATTGCTGTGTATAAAACATCTGATGACCTGCCATCCTCTGCTAAGACACGGGTGTCTTCCATGTGTCTAAGGATCTCTTCAATATGTTCAGCCGCACCAGAAAGATGGGCCACCTTGGCACACGCTGCATGAATAGCAAGGTAGGCTGGATTGGGAAGAGGATACTGCTCGGCATCTGGCGTCGAGAGGGTCACATATCCTGGGCGCTCGGCGAGAAAGAACTCGCGAACTGCTTCAAATTTATATCTATGGGGTACTTCCTACAACAGAATCCCCTTTATCAATTCCCCTAGACAAAGGCATAGAAAGTATGATCCCACCGTGGCAGTAAAATAAATCTTCAACCGATCAAAGTCGTCGTGAACGCTTCTCTCCAACGTCATGACATTATCGAGGCGATGTATGTTGGCACCATTGAGGCGCTCCCTTAAGTCGCGATGGCCGAAGAGCTCAAGCACAGCCCAGATAGTGGCTGCATAGTCCTCCTATGACGACGATCAACAAGGAAATTCACCCTGAGTAAGGAACCAACTCTTTTGGAGCCAGGTGTCGTATCGGAGTTGATAGACTCCGGGAAGATATGGGCACACTCAGTGTGTGCTGAACGCATGCCATTAATAACGGCCAGTTCCATCCCCTGGTTCTCCTCAGCAGTACGGCGATCATAAACCTTGGTGACGACACACTTGAAACCATCTCGTATTAGGGCCTGTTGATGACATATTTAAAACAAGATAATATAGCCAGCAATGTTAAAGAGTCGGTACGAACTTTCTTTTTAGCCGTTTGATGGTTTTGGGGGGCGTCCTTCAACTCGTCTTTTATCTTTGCTACGAGGTCGTCGACGGACCGTCGAGACGGGTGAGACGAGGGTGCCGGTGTGTGACCCTTGTTAGACATGACTGGACGGAGGTTAAGTAGGCCGCGTCGCAGGATATGGTGTTGAGGGCATACACAGTTTAACGAAGTACACATAGTAGCACTCCCCTAAGTCCAGCAGTGCTTCGTTCCTACCATTGGCGTTCTTACCATTGGCTGTTACGATAGCCCTGACGAAGGATCCCATGTCGTCAGACGGAAAATGATGGAAGAGATAACCAAGAATTCGACATTGAATGAGCGCCTTGTCCTTTTCCTCGCGGCAGAAGCCAGCTTGATATTGAACCCAGGATTCAAGCCCAAGGCAGATGTTGTACGCGCTTATGATCCTGTGAGACATGGAATGCTCTCGTATCCAACGGGGTAACTCGGCCACGGGTGGAAGTGCAGGCATGATGAAGGAGTGGTCACCGGTCAGGCTGGCCGTGGAAGTCTAGTGGACCCAATCGGACTTGACGAGCAGGTTATTGGTTGAGCAGTTCCTGCCACCTGGAGGTTCACCGACTGATGAGACGCAGTTCCAGGAACGGCACGCAAAGCCAGCTGCAAGTTCATACCGTGGACTCAGACGAACAAGCTATACCGTCTGGAGAAAAGCGATGAATATTGAATCAAGTGGGATCATCAGATGCCCAAGGGAACGCGTTCCGGGCAGAAACGCATGGGCTGTGCTTTCCGTATGTCAGTGGCAGCTTCTTACCCTCTCTCTCTCTCTCAGACGTCCACTAACCGTCCGACTACTGGCCTGAGCACTCCCTCATCTCCAACCCGTGCGACGTACTCAAGGCACACAGTCAAGTTTCCTCTCGCCTCTTCAACCATCCTTCACTTGTCGAATCCATCGGTGAGCTTCCGATCGGTCCACCCTTGCGTTATTTGCGCTTACTGGCACGTAGCTTCGTTCCCTATCCCGATACCCAAGATCGTCCGCAGTATAGTCTATCTTCACCTGTGGGTCCCTTCTCGCTGCCCGGTTAGCCTCGCTGATTCGGGTAGTATTCTGACTTTCAGGATTACCCACTTTCTGGTTTAGACAGGTATGGCTCTGATGTCCTTGTCATATGGCAGTTGATGGTCTGATGGGGGAGCCATTTCCATCGTGAATGACCTCGCAGTATAACGACATTCGATGGACGATGTTTCCCGCAAACGAGAGAAATTGAAATGCTGTCCCCCAGGGGATGATGGTCATTACTCCGCCCTCTATTGCCTTGCACATGCCCTCCAGCAGAGATACGTGGATGAAGAGCAGATTGACGATATGAACGAGGCAATCACTTTGTACCGCAGTGCTCTGGAACTCCGACCCGTCGAGAATGAAGACAGAGATCGGTCGGACACACTCCTGGGCCTCGCTTACAGCCTCTCGTATAAATACGATGAGCTAGGGACGGTCGATGATTTGGAAGAAGCCATTACACTCGGACGGGAAGCACTAGCTCTGCGTCCACCAGGTCATCCCGGTCGCGATGTGTTTCTCCACAATCTTGCTTCATTCCTCTGGTCGAGATTCGAAAAACAGGCTGAGGTCTGCGACATGGAGGAGGCGATTCAGCTACTCGGTGCAGCTTTGGAATTATGTCCCCCTGGGCATCAGCACCGGCCTTTAACTCTCAGTTACTTTATCCGTTGTCTCTCTGGTAGATATGAGAGACAGGGGCTACTTAAGGACCTGGAAGAACTCGTGACACTCAGACGAGCAGAACTAGATCTCTATCCGCGGGGTCATTCTGATCATGTCGCGTCTCTCCACAACCTTGCTTGTGACCTCAGCAGGAGGTACGCGAAAACGGCCGCGATAACCGACTTGGAGGAGTCCATCGAACTGCATCGCGCAGCTTTGGAACTACGTCCCCCTGGAGATGACGAACGGTCTTCGACGCTACATGAACTCACCCTCTGTCTGTCAACTAGATATGACAAGCTGGGGATGGTTGCTGACTTGGAAGAAGCCATTGAATTTGGACACGCAGCATTGAAGCTTCTTACACAAGAGGACTCTAGTCGCGGTGCATCTCTTCACAATCTCGCCTGCAACCTCAGGAAGAGGTTCGTGAAACAGGCTGCGATGCAAGACCTGGAGGAAGCAATTGAGCTGCTCCATGGAGCTTTGGAACTACGTCCCATTGAACATCATGATCGGTCCTCATCACTCTGTGAACTTTCTTTCTGTCTATCGCATAGACACGACAACTATGGGGCGGCCGAGGACTTGGAAGAAGCAGTTACTCTAGGACGTGAAGCGCTAGAACTTTGTCCACTAGAGGATCCTAATCATGGCATGTGTCTCCGAAACCTTGGTCGCAACCTCAGGAAGAGTTCCGCGCAAACAGCTGCGATCCATGATTTGGAGGAATCCATTGAGCTGCTCCGTCGGGCTCTGGAGCGGCATCCCATCGGGCATCCTGATCGATCCTCGTCACTCTATGAACTTGCTCTTTGTTTGTCGCTTAGACACGACAAGTACGGGGTAGCCGATGGTCTGGAAGAGGCCATCCTACTCGGACGCGAAGCGCTAGAGCTCTGTCCACCAGGGAATCCCGATCGTGGTGTAATTCTTCACAGCCTTGCTTGCGACCTTTGGAACAAGTTTCAGTACCTCCATCAGACTGCAGCGGTCGTCCGTCCGACAAGCAGAGCTGATCTCGCCTCCTCTCTTTTCGAGTTCTCTCAACACTTCTGGGACCAGTTTCAGAAGGAGTTCATGGTGACTGATCTGGACAATGCTGTTTGTCTTGCAACGTATGCTTTGGAGCTCCGATTACCTCCTGAAGATGATTCGGTTGCAGCATGGGTCCAGAGGCTGGCCGAGGGAGCCAATTCAGATGAACCCGTCACGCCCGGTCAAGCAGTAAGCAATCTACGTGCCCTCGCGAATTACCATAGGGCCAGGTTCCAAACTCAGCACGCAATTATCGACCTAAACGAGGCCATCACATTTTACCGACATATGCTACAAACCTGTCCAGCTGGGCATTCCAATCGTGCGTCGTCCCTCCACGACCTTGCACAGTGTCTGGCAGACCGGTTTCGTGAACAACCCGCAGCAGCCGATCTGGACGAGGCTATTTCCCTCGAACAGGAAGCACTCCAGCTACTCGTGCGTGGAGTCCCGGACTACCACGTATCTCGCGCCTGTCTTACCGCCTGCCTGCAAATGCAGTTCGACTCACAAGCTGCTATGATGTCTTCAGATGCCTTAGGTGTTACCCACTTCGACGTGAAGCAAGTCATCCGTAATGTCGCGTTCGAAACCCTCAAAACCATGCCAATGAGGCTGTTGCATACACCCACTGGCATCCTGTGCAACCGTGATGCACAGGTATCATGTTTTATGGACAGCGCACAGTGTAAGCAGTTGGAGTTTCAGTGCACAACATGTAGCCGGGATCAGCAAATGGAACTCATCCGTGCTATCATCTCAAAATATTTCGAGTACATCATGCTCTCTCACCGCTGGGGTGAAGGCGAGCCATTATTACGCGACATCGAGGGCCACACGATATATGGTATGTCAATCAAGGGGGGGTTCGGAAAGCTGCAAGCCTTCTGTCGTATTGCTTTGGAATGGGATTACTTATGGGCATGGAGCGACACGTGCTGCATCGACAAAGACAGCAGTTCCGAGGTGCAAGAAACGATAGGATCGATGTTCGCGTGGTATCAACAGTCCGCCTTGACCATCGTATACCTTTCCGACGTCCCTGATACCGATTCGCTCGAAAGCAGCAAATGGTTCACGCGCGGATGGACCCTCCAAGAACTGCTGGCTCCCAAAAGCGTAGTATTCTACACCAAAACCTGGTCACTTTACAGAAATCCTACGTCTTTGAACCATAAAACGGATGACGTCGTCCTGGAAGAGCTCAAGAAGGTTACTGGAATAGAGCGCCGGTTCCTCACCGGCTTTTCTCCTGGTCTAGATGATGCGCGTTCGAGACTGCAGTGGGCATCACAGCGTACCACTACTCGCGCGGAAGATATCGCCTATTCACTTTTCGGGATCTTCAACCTTCACCTACCCGTTATGTATGGTGAATCCGCTGAGAATGCGCTTGGCCGTCTCCTGGCAGAAATCGTTTCGCACTCTGGGGATATCTCGGTTCTGGATTGGGTCGGAGCATCGTCACCGTTCCATAGCTGTTTCCCTGCTGATATCACTTCGTATCAAATCCTGCAATCATCCCCATTCCATCCTAATACTGAAGAACAGGTCTCGGCGACAAGTGAAGGGCTCTCGTCAATCGAAGTACTGCGGAATATCTCGAGATCACCCATTACAGTTCCAGCAGCTCAGCCGCAAACTCCACTCTCATACGCATCAAGCGATGTGTACGATTTCCACTCGCTTGCGCAGGTTCCCCTTGCGCGGTTCTTCGGTCGCCTCCTTACACTCCCATGCATTGCCTATCATGTCGCATCTGTTCAGCTGAAACGGGCAGATCCGTCGAAACCGAGCCATACATACATCATCCAGGCGTCCGGTTTGAACCCACTTGAGATCGCATTGCCGAGCAAGCTAGACGATGTAACGAGGTCACGAGGTGGTCTATACCTCGTTCGCCCTTGGCACTCGAATTTACTTGGTCCATTCGCCGATCTAGATGCTTTGACTGAAGAGCAGCTGGTTTCTGTGCTTTGGACGCCATTTGATGCACTTCTATTGACTCAGCTACCACATAACGAGTACAAAAGGATTGCGTCTTCCACCCTTATTACCGCTTACCCTGTGGACCGGGCTAGCGTTTTGAACGGCGGAATCAGGATGTTCAATATTGTTTAGATAGTTATCCGGTCAGGGTACGAGTTACGAAGACTAATGTACATAGAGTTCACCTGCAGTATATACTTGTGAGACCCCAAGGAGACTCGCCGACAGCGCTGGCGACGGAGCCAGGTCATTGCTCGCGAGTCTTGTACGGGATGATTTTGAGCACACAACGACCGTTCCGCTGAAGAAGGTGGCGAGTCATCCCTTCTTCAAGACAAACTAACGAGACTGAAGTACTGACCCTACTTCGGAACACTACGGTAAATCACTTCGCTGACTCGCGCTGTCACTACTGATATCTGGGGCCTACCCATGGCAAGCCGGGCGTGCATGCCGATCTACTATCAACACCTACTTGGTCAGTCCCTTTTCATGTGTTGCCTCGCGTTCATGTGAACAATATCACATGTGGGCGCAAGTAACATATACTCCCCCCGCCGACTGATTACTGGAAACGTAAGTTGAGAACGAGGCTAACGAGGAAACATCTAAACTGCACTGAAACCCAAACATCCTCCTGTCTCCGAGACCGCAGTACCGTCGTTCTTTCCTCTCTTCTTCCCTCAATTCTTCGTCTGGCATATTGGCACCTTCGCGCCCCCATGGTTTGAACAGAGAACACACCATCTAAGTAGAGAATCATGACAACCAGTCAGCAGAATCCTACTTACCCTCATGACTTTGGCAAGAACATGCTCGCCAGTTGCCGGGCCATCCTCAACCTTCTTGATGACCTCCTCAAGCAACCGCTGCCTCAGCACGAAGCGAGGGTTGGCGGCCATCGCGGCCCTTTCCCGCGTCTCGTCGAAATCTTCGCCCCATTCACCGCCGGTCTTCTCAGATTCGATGCGAGCAACACGTGCATCAAGCCATTCTTCATTCTTCTGTCGCCCTGCCAGTGTCTAAGCGTTCGGGCTCCGGTACTACCTCGAGTAATCCTGCAATGAACCCTTCGAGCGCTGTTGCACCACTATCATCGTCCCCACGGAGTATTTGTGGTCGGAAGAATGCCGGATTTCTGAATGTGCCATGGTGATCTAGTCTGCGGTTCTCCATCATATCCAAGAGAGGCTGGAAGATCGTACGCTGATCCGAGGGATCGACGCGACGAAGTGCCATGTCATGTTCGCTGGCACAAGTTGAGCCGACAGTATGGCTCATCGTAGATCCAGCCTCTCTGATCCTCGCTGCGTGCCATTTGGATATAGTCTCGTCGCTGACGTTGTCAGCCCAGCCTCTTGTACGACCTTGTTACCAAGAGCAATTTCAGCGCCAATGAGGGGCGAGTGCGTCAAGTAGGACACGGCAAGCATAGAGGCTGCGAATATCTTTAGTCCATGTCAATCAGTTTGTGATATGCGAGACTAACATCATGTTAGATCGTTGCTACAAAATGCCAGTTAAGCGAGGTAACGGGGCCGGCAGAGAAGACGAGACTCACGTTGTCAACGTAAGTGTACCGACTGTTCTTGGTCGGAGTGACTGAATATATGGTGCGGATCAAAAACGTCCATGAGTGCATACGGTCCTAAGATGAAGTGAAGAACCGGCTCAAATTTAGTGCTACCACCTTACCGTAGTCTATTGTAAGTCCAGCCATCGATACACTGTCAGGGACCATATAGCCGCACGATGCAATGATTTGGAGACTTGCTTATCCGCATTGATGACACCGTGTATGAATCCGTATGCCTGCCATGCTGCAACCATCTTGGCATTTCTTTCGGGCCACTTCGAGGACCAACTGCTTTCCACAAGCATCGCAGGCATCGAGATTGACATTATCGAGCTTAAGAGCGTGCTGACAGTCCACTCTCCAAGGATTGGGAGAGCCTCGTAGTCGGCATGCTACCGTCTGCCACCGAAGAAAGACATGGCGCTTTCAGGAGGAGAAAGTGCTTCGAAGCCACCTATCCAAATGAAGGTTTCCGCGACTCTCGTCGTCACACATGCTTTCTCAAGTCGTTCGCGTGTGACCGGCATTTCGGGAGACCGGGTAGTAGGGATACCCAACACATGCATAGCTACCAGAACGTGAGGTCAGTGGCGCGGGCGACGGCAATGAAAGTATGCCTCCCTTCTGAGCATAGGTACTCACGAATGGACGAATGAGGAACTGCGGGGCAATCAGCACTCCGGGACAGACCGGCACTCTTGAGCTGAAACTCATATGATGTGTCACGGTGGGGACGGCTGAGGCGTGACGACTGGAAGACATCAGGACTCGTTACAACGTGAAATTTATGCACTTGCGAATCAAGATTGCTCGCCCCTCACCGACTTGCCCTGCCCAGATGGCTCGTAGACCCTGCTCCCACACCTGGATGGATAACGGAACGTTCGTTTCCCTGTGAGCGTACGTCGTGGCACCGTCTCTCTCGTTTTTCTTCTCTAGCACATGGAAACACATGTTTGGGTGAATCGAGTGCCTCGGCCGTCATCATCACTAAAGAGCGGGAAAGAGTAAGGTACAAGTGAAAGTGCCGCGATGAACAATACCCAAGTGTAATGTACGGGACACGCGTCCGCCTCATTTCATATTCTCAACGCAGGCCATGAAGTTTTGTGGACCTGATCGGGCTTGACAAGCAGACTATTATGAGCAGAATTGTGAGGGTTGCTCAGCAAGTACGTTTCCGGCGCATGGCAACCGACCCTTGGATTTCGACAAGAGAAGTAAGGGAATAAATGAAATGAGGAGCACCTGGAGGCTCACCGATGAGACCAGTTCCGGGAACGGCACGCTAAGCTAGCTGCAACCCCGTAGCGTGGATTTAGACGAACAAGCGGTATCGTGGAGTATTATCGTCTAGAGAAACCCGATCAGGAAGCTGTCATGTGGGATTGACGGAACGTGTTCAGGCAGGGCCTTGGCTAGGAATGCGCGACCTGTGCTCTTCGTATGCCACAGCTTCTTGCCCTCTCTCTCTTACAGACGTCCACTAACAGTTCGACTACTGGCCGTGAGCTTTCCCTCATCTCCAATCTCTGCGACCTACCCAAGGAATACAGTCAAGACTCCTTTCGCCCCTCCAACCAACCTGCCGTGAGCTTCCTGTCGGACCACTTTTGCGTTATTTGCGCTTACCGACATGTGGTCTCGTTCGTCATCCCGACACCTAGGATCATCTGCACCATAGTCTGTCCTCACCTGTGGGTGCCTTCTCACTGCTCAAATAGCATCGCTGATTTGGGTAGTATTCTGACTTTCAGGATTGCCCACTTTCTGGTTTAGAAAGGTATGACTCCGACGTCCTTGCCAAATGGCAGTTGATGGTCTGAAGGCGGACCCATTACGATCGTGAATAACCTCGCAGTGTAACGAGATTCGATGGACGACGTTTCCCACGGACGAGAGAAACTGGAACGCTGTCCTCCTGGGCATGATGATCATTATGTCGACCTCTACAACCTGGCACTTCGCCTCTACGACAGATACAAAAAAGAGGGTGAGATCTACGACTTGGACGACGCAATCGCTTTGCACCGCGACGCTTTGGAACTCCGACCCGTCGAGAATGAAGAGGGCGATCGGGCCGACTCACTCAACGGCCTCGCTGTCTGCCTCCACCGTAGATATTCTGAGCTTGGGGAAGTTGATGACTTGGAACGAGCCATCGCATTGGATCGGGAAGCACTGGCGCTGCGTCCACCTGGACATTGCGATCGTGATGTGTCTCTCCACAATCTCGGTGTCCTCCTCCGGGTGAGGTTCGAAGAGCAGGCTGAGGTCTGCGATTTGGAGGAGGCGATTCCGTTGTTCCGTGCATCTTTGGGATTACGCACCCCTGGCCATGAGCGGCGGTCTTCAACGCTCAGAGAACTTATCCTTTGTCTCTCGAGTAGATATGAAAGCCAGGGGCTAGTTGCTGACTTGGATGAACTCGTGACACTCGGACGAGCAGAATTAGAGTTCTATGCGCGAGGACATCCTGATCATGTTGCATCTCTCCACAACCTTGCTTATGACCTCAGGAGGAGGTACGCGGAAACGGCTGCGATAACCGACTTGGAAGAGTCCATTCAACTGCATCGCACAGCTTTGGAACTATGTCCCCTTGGAGATGGCAATCGGTCCTCGACGCTACATGAACTCACCCTCTGTCTGTCAACTAGATATGACAAGCTGGGGATGGTTGCTGACTTGGAAGTAGCCATTGAATTTGGACACGCAGCGCTGAAGCTTCTTACACAAGAGCACCCCAGTCGCGGTGCATCTCTTCACAATCTCGCTTGCAACCTCAGGAAGAGGTTCGTGAAACAGGATGCGATGCATGACCTGGAGGAAGCAATTGAGCTGCTCCATGCAGCTTTGGAACTACGTCCCATTGAACATCCTGATCGGTCCTCATCACTCTGTGAACTTTCTTTCTGTCTATCGCATAGACACGACAACTATGGGGCGGCCGAGGACTTGGAAGAAGCCGTTACGCTAGGACGTGAAGCGCTAGAACTTTGTCCACCAGAGCATCCTAATTATGGCATATGTCTCCGAAACCTGGGTGACAACCTCAGGAAGAGCTCCGTGAAAACAGCTGCGATCCATGATTTGGAGGAATCCATTGAGCTGTTCCGTCGAGCTCTGGAGCTGCATCCCATCGGACATCCTGATCGATCCTCGTCACTCTATGAACTTGCTTTTTGTTTGTCGCTTAGACGCGACGAGCACGGCACAGCCGATGGTCTGGAAGAGGCCATCGTACTCGGACGTGAAGCACTAGAGCTCTGTCCACCAGGACATCCTGATCGCGGTGTAACACTTCACAGCCTTGCGTTCTACCTATGGAAGAAGTTTCAGTACCTTCGTCAGACTGCACCGGTCGTTTTTCTGACAAGCACAGCTGATCTCGCCTGCTCCCTTTTCGAGTTCTCTCAACATTTCTGGGACGAGTTTCAGAAGGAGTTCAGGGCGACTGATCTAGACAATGCTGTTTGTCTTGCAACGTATGCTTTGGAGCTCCGAATACCTCCTGAAGATGATTCGGTCGCAGCATGGGTCCAGAGGCTGGCCAAGGGAACAAATTCAGATGAACTCGTCATGCCTGGGCGAGCGGTAGACAATCTACATGCCCTTGCGAATTACCACAGGGCCAGATTCCAAGATCAGCACGCGATTACCGACTTAAACGAGGCCATCACACTCTACCGACACTCACTACTAAGTTGTCCACCTGGGCATCCCAATCGTGCTTCATCCCTCCATGGCCTTGCTCAATGTCTAGCATACCGGTTTCGTGAACAACCCGCGGAAGCCGATCTGGACGAAGCCATTGTTCTCGAACAAGAAGCCCTGCAGTTACTCGGACGTGGAGATGCCGGCTACGACATATCCCGACGCAGTCTCACGGCCTACGTCCGAATGAAGATTAGGACGCAAAATGCTATAATGTCCTCCAATATCCTCGGTATTGCCCAGTTTGATGTTGCGCAAGTTATTCGTAATGTCGCATTTGAGACCCTCAAGGCCGTGCCCACCAGGCTGCTGCACACGCATACTGGGATCCTGTGCAACCGGGATGCGCAGGTGTCGCATTTTTTAAGTAGCCAACCGTACAGACAGCTGGTCTCTCTGTGCAAAACATGCGAGCCAAATCAGCAGATGGATCTCATCCGTACCGAGGTCTCGAGACATTTCCAGTATGTCATGCTTTCTCACCGCTGGAGCTCAGGCGAACCGTCATTGCACGACATCGAAGGCCGAAAGATATATAGTATGCCAGCGATCGGTGGCTTAGGCAAACTCCAAGGCTTCTGTGCGGTTGCCTGCGAGTGGAATTACCTGTGGGCATGGAGCGACACCTGTTGCATCGACAAACACAGTAGTGCTGAGGTACAAGAAACGATAGGATCGATGTTTGCGTGGTATCGACGGTCCGCCTTGACCATTGTATACCTTTCCGACGTCCCCGATAGCGGTTCACTTGGGAGTAGTGAATGGTTCAGTCGTGGGTGGACCCTCCAAGAACTACTCGCTCCCCGAACCGTACTATTTTACACCCAGAACTGGTCACTTTACAAGAACCTCACATCTGCAAACCATAAAGAGGATGCCACCGTGTTGGCAGAGCTAGCAAGGGAAACTGGAATAGAGCCCTGGTTCCTCTATTACTTTTCTCCAGGAATGGACAACGCACGCTCAAGACTCCAGTGGGCATCATCTCGCCTTACCACTCGACCCGAAGATATCGCCTATTCACTTTTCGGGATCTTCAACGTCCATCTCCCGGTTTTGTATGGTGAATCCGCCGAGCATGCACTTGGCCGTCTCCTTACCGAAATTGTATCGCAGTCTGGGGATATCTCGGTTCTGGATTGGATTGGAGAGTCGTCACCGTTTCACAGCTGTTTCCCAGCTCACATCAAGTACTATCAACGCCTTCCACCCCACCCTTATGCAACGGAGCAGCCAACGGCGATAAGTGAGGAGCTTTCGTCATTCGAGGTACTACGAGACGTCCTCGCACCTACGGTGCGGCCGGTTCAGTTGCGAACTCCAGACTCAAACGTACTAGGCGAGGTGCACGATATCCACTCATCTGCTAGGGTGCCTCTTGCGCGATTCTTCGGTCGCCTCCTCGCACTACCCTGCATTCCCTATCAAGTCACCGCAGTTCAGCTCAAAGGGGCAGATCCGTTGACACTGAATTATACGTACGCTATCCACGCGTCCGGTCTGACACCGCTCGATATTACATTGTCAGTCAAGTTAGAGGACGTAACGAGGTCCCAGAGTGTTCTATACCTTGCTCGCCCTTGGCACTTCAAGTTACTCGGTCCATTCGCTGCGCTAGATGCTGTGACTGACGAGCAACTGGTTTCTGCACTTTGGACGCCATTTAATGCACTTCTGTTGTCTCAGCTACGGTACAACGAGTACAAAAGGATTGCGTCTTCCACACTCATTACCGCTCACCCCATTGACCGGGCTAGTATTTTGAACAGCGAAATTAGGGTATTCAATGTTGTTTAGATAGTCGTCTGGTCGTGATACGAGGTCCGAAGACTGTTGTACGTAGCGAATTCACCTGTAGTATTAGTAAATCACAGCTCGCCTGATTGATAGCAGTCAAGATGAAGTTATTCTCCATCGAGGTGTCGTCGCCGGACGCTGGTACATGATAAGCTACTCCACTCCAACAATTCGACCCTTCAGGCCATTATTCTTGGAGTAAAGCTATTTAGGCTGGGTGTGATTTAGCACAGTCCAGTAAGCTGGAAAGCTTACCCTAGGCAACAGTTCCTAGTTTTGTGAAAAAATGTCGTGTACCGTACGGAAGGTAAAGAACCGACTTGCGAATGCTCTCGTAAAGTAGAGAGATGTCGGAAAGCGGTTGCTCACGGGAGGATTGGATCCTGCGCGATCCCTATGATGCATGGCGGGGGGGAGGGAAAGAAAGCGTGAGTGCTAAAATAATGTCGAGATACGAGCACTCAAAGTACCCAAGTATCGCGAACGCGATACCATGTATTGATGGGATCGATCTCGGTCGAGACAGCGCTAATATGTGCGCGGTTTTCCAGAAGTATGATGCACGAGTACGTTCGCCTTCTTCATCGTTCAGTATCTCCGCCTGAATACAAAAGAAGGTCGAGTGCCCGAGCTCGTGCGAGAGATATTACTGTTTGGCGGTGGGGTATGCAGTGGTGTTACAGCGCTTTGCGAAAATAATGTCAGTAGTGAAAAATTTGTGAGCGCGTCATGAGTTCTGCCCAATTAGGAAATCTACGGTAGTGCATACACACGGACTGCATGCATCCTTCGTCACCGCGTCACCCGTGTCTGTCTGCCCCCCAGCGATGGCGAAACAGCCCCCAAAGGCAAAGAAACCTATGATAAGAATACCCCCTTGTCGATTCGTCGTCATCAACAAATTCTGACCCGTCACCGATGAAATTGGTATGCATATAGTCCTGGAGCTCTGCACAGCGGGCTTCCTCTCGTTCAGATGCAATCTTTTGTAATACATTGCGAGAAAGACCCTGGTAGTAGCATTCAGAGTGTGAAAGGACTGATGGATATGTCATGGCGACGACAATCAGTCTCGACTAGTGACTTTCAGTACTCTAGTAGTAGCTGACTTTGAGCCAGCATGCTACATTTCCTTATTGGGCAGAACTCACGACGCGCTCACAAATTTTTCACTACTGACATTATTTTCGCAAAGCGCTGTAAAGCAAGGGTCTGCTCCCAGCTCTGTATGTAGCACACCAAAATTCCTTGTCGCCGGCGGGGGAGAGACGACGAACACCTTGTGCGAATTCAGAGATTCGTTCACCGACGGCATCAATTCTGAGAGACACAATCACTAGTCGCGCGGCACCTTTTCAGTGCGGCTCGGTCGGCCCGCCATCTTCCCACGCCGCGTCTCATTTTCGATCAGAACACGACTCTGCGGCCTCTTCATCGAGCGATACCCCGAACACAGTCACCAGACACTGCCGTGTTGCTTTGGAACAAACCCAGCTGTGCCGAGGTGCAAGAAACGATAGGATCGATGTTCACGTGGTATCGACAGTCTGCCTTGACCAACGTATAAGTTTGTGATGTTCCCGATACCGGTTCAATTGGCACCAGGGAATGGTTCAGGCCTCAGGCGCGGATAGACCCTTCAAGAACTACTGGCTCCTGAGAGCATAGTATTCTACACCAAAACCTGACCACTCTACAGAAACCTTATGCCTCTGTATCGTCTAGAAAAAGCCAATCAAGAAGCTGTTCTGATCAGTGGCGCATCAGACAAGCAGTGCTCAGGGTAGAAATGCGTGGGCTGTGCTCTTCGTATGCCACAGCTTCCTGCCCCTTCGCTCTCTCTCAGGCGTCCACTACTTAACTAGCCGTGAGATTTCCCTCATGTCCAATCCGCCTGACGTACTCATGGAACGCAGTCAATTCGCTTCTCGCTTCTTCAACCAACCTGCACTTCGCGAATCCATCGGTGAGCTTGCTCTCGGTCCACCTTTACATTATTTGCGCTTACCTGCATGCAGCTTCGTTCCCTATCCCGACACCCCCGATTGTCTGCAGCGTAGTCTGTCTTCATCTGTGGGTTCCTTCTCGCTGCTTAATTGGCCTCGCTGACTTTCTGGATCACCCACTTTCTGGTTTAGGCAGGTATGGCTCTGTCGGCCTTGTCAAATGGCAGTTGATGGTCTGAAGGCGGACCCATTTTCATCGTGAATAACCTCACAGTGAAACGACATTCCATATCTGCAATGGACGACGTTTCCCGCAGACGAGAGATATTGGGACGCTGTCCTCCGGGGCATGCTAGTCGTTATGTCGCCCTCTTCAACCTGGCACTTGGCCTCCAGCTGAGATTCAAGAAAGAGGAGGAGATCGACGACCTGAACGAGGCAATCACCTTGCACCGCGACGCTTTGGAACTCCGACCCGTCGAGAATGAAAAGAGCGATCGGTCCGACTCACTCAGCAACCTCGCCTTCTGCCTCTGCCGTAGATATGACAAACTGGGAGCAGTCGTCGATTTGGAAGAAGCCATCGCACTCGGACGGGAAGCACTGGAGCTCTGTCCACTAGGGCATCCTGATCGTGATACGTCTCTGCATAATCTTGGTTTTTCCCTCAGTCTGAGGTTCGAAAAGCAGGCTGAGGTCTGCGACTTGGAGGAGGCGATTCAGCTGCTCCGTGCAGCTTTGGAATTACGTCCCCATGGACATCGGCTGCGATCTCCAACGCTCCGTTACCTTATCCTTTGTCTTTCGAGTAGGTGTGAAAGCCAGGGGGGAGTTAATGACTTGGAAGAACTCGTGACACTGAGACGAGCAGAACTGGAGCTCTATCCGCGAGGACATGCTGATCATGTCGTATCTCTCCACAACCTTGCTTGTGATCTCAGCAGGAGGTACGCGAAAACAGCTGCGATAAGCGACTTGCAGGAGTCCATCGAGCTGCATCGCGCAGCTTTGGAACTACGTACCCCTGGACATCGCGATCGGCCTTCAACGCTCCATGAACTCACCCTTTGTATCTCAACTAGATATGACAAGCTAGGGATGGTTGCCGACCTGGAAGAAGCTATTGAATTCGGACGCGCAGCACTGAAGCTTCTTACACAAGGGCACCGCAGCCGCGGAGAGTCTCTTCACAGTCTCGCCTGCAACCTCAGGAAGAGATTTATGAAACAGGCTGTGATGCAAGACTTGGAGGAAGCGATTGAGCTTCTCCGCCTAGCTTTGGAACTACGCCCCGTTGGACATCCTGATCGGTCCTCATCACTCTATGACCTTGCTTTCTGTCTGTCGCGTAGACACGACAAGTATAGGGTTGTCGAGGACCTGGAAGAAGCCGTTGCTCTAGGACGTGAAGTACTAGAACTATGCCCACTAGGGCATCCTAATCATGGCATATGTCTCCAAAACCTTGGTCGCGACCTCAGGAAGAGCTCCGTGCAAACGTCTGCCATCCATGACTTGGAGGAATCGATTGAGCTGCTCCGTCCAGCTTTGGAGCTGCGACCTACTGGACATCCTGACCGATCGTCATCACTCCATGAACTTGCTCTTTGTTTGTCGCTTAGACACGACAATTATGGGGAAGCCGGTGACCTGGAAGAAGCCATCATGTACGGACGCACAGCACTAGAGCTCTGTCCACCGGGGCACCCTGATCATGGTCTAGTCCTCTACAGCCTTGCTTGCGACCATTGGAAGAAATTTAAGTACCTCCATCGAGCCACAGCAGTGGTTCGTCCGACAAGCAGGGTTGATCTTTCCTCCTCTCTTTTCGAGCTCTCACGACAGCTCTGGGACAAGTTTCAGAGGCAGGTCATGGTGACTGACCTTGACGATGCTATTTGTCTTGCAACATATGCTTTGGAGCTCCGATTACCTCTTGAGGACGTTTCGGTTGCAGCGTGGGTGCAGAGGCTGTCCAAGGGGGAAAATTCAGATGAACTCGTCATGCCTGGGCGAGTGGTAGACAATTTACGTACCCTTGCGAATTACCACAGGGCCAGATTCCAAGATCAGCATTCGATTATCAACTTAAACGAGGCCATCACACTATACCGACATTCACTACAAAGTTGTCCAGCTGGACATCCCAATCGTGCTTCATCCCTCCGTGACCTTGCACAATGTCTAGCATACCGGTTTCGTGAACCGCCTGCAGGAGCCGATCTGGACGAGGCTATTGCCCTCCAACAAGAAGCCCTACTGTTCCTCGGACATGGAGATGCGGGCTACGACGTAACCCGACGCAGTCTCACGGCCTATGTCCAAATGAAGATTAAGACGCAAATTGCTATGATGTCCTCCGATATCCCGGGTATTACCCACTTTGATGCTGAGCAAGTTATTCGTAATGTCGCATTTGAGACCCTCAAGGCCATGCCCACCAGGCTGCTGCACACGCATACTGGGATCCTGTGCAACCGGGATGCGCAGGTGTCGCATTTTTTGAGTAGCCGACAGTACAGACACCTGGTCTCTCTATGCAAAACATGCGAGCCAAATCAGCAAATGGATCTCATACGTACTGAGGTGTCGAAACACTTCCGATACGTCACGCTTTCTCACCGCTGGGGCTCGGGCGAACCATCATTGCACGACATCGAAGGCCGAAAGATATATAGCATGCCAGCGATCGGTGGCGTAGGCAAACTCCAAGGCTTTTGTGCGGTTGCCTGCGAGCGGAATTACCTGTGGGCATGGAGCGACACCTGTTGCATCGACAAACACAGCAGTGCTGAGTTGCAAGAAACAATAGGGTCGATGTTCGCGTGGTATCGGCGGTCCGCCTTGACTATTGCATACCTTTCTGACGTGCCAGATACCGGTTCACTCGAGAGTAGCGAATGGCTCAGACGTGGGTGGACCCTCCAAGAACTACTGGCTCCAGAGAGGGTAGTATTCTATACCAAAACTTGGTCACTTTACAAAAATCTTACATCTCTGAACCATAAAATGGATGCCGCTGTGCTGGAGGAGCTGGAGAGGGAGACTCGGATAGAGCCCCGGTTCCTCACTGACTTTTCTCCAGGCATGGATGACGCGCGTTCAAGGCTGCGATGGGCATCATTCCGTCGTACTACGCGGCCTGAAGATATCGCATATTCACTCTTCGGAATCTTCGATGTCCACCTCCCTGTTTTGTATGGTGAATCTGCTGAGCACGCACTCGGCCGTCTCCTTACCGAAGTCGTATCGCAGTCTGGGGATATCTCTGTTCTGGATTGGATTGGAGAGCCGTCACCATTTCACAGCTGCTTTCCTGCTCGCATTACCTCGTATCAAGTGTCACAATTGCCCGCATCTCAACCTAATGCTGAAGAACAGTCCTCGGCAAACAGTCAACGGCCTACATCGTTCAAAGCACCACAAAAGCTGCGTGACCTACTTGCTACCTCACACCTCCCCCACTTTCTCGGTCGATCCCTGTCACCGTCGGGTATCACCCATCGCGTTTTACCACTTCAGCGGCGACGCACTCCAGCTTCATATGCATCAAATGAAGTGTATGACTTCCACTCACTTGCTAGGGTGCCTCCGCCACGATTTTTCAATCGCCTCCTCGCCCTACCATGTATTGCCTATCATGTCACATCGGTTCAGCTGAACGCGGCAGATCCATCGATACCGAACCGTACGTACAGCATCCAGGCGTCTGGTCTGATGCCACTTGAAATTGCACTACCGACCAAGCTAGAGGATGTAACGAGGCCACAAGCCGTTCTGCATCTCGTCCGCCCCTGGCACTCGAAGCTGCTTGGTCCATCTGCCGACCTAGATGCCGTGACTGATCAGCAGATACTTTCTGCTCTTGGGACGCCGTTTAACGCACTTTTGTTAACTGAACTACCTCACAATGAGCATAAGAGGATCGCGTCTACTACCCTCATCACTGCTCAGCCCATGAATCGGGCTAGCATTCTGAACAGTAAAATCAGGATATTCAATGTTGTTTAGCTAGTTATCTGGTCGTGATACCCATTACGCGAAGAGTGTTGTACTGTACATAGCATTACTTGTGTGGGAGGTCGTAACCACACTTCGACTAGCCTCAATAGCTGTCCCCGGCTTGAAGATATCGCTTATTCGCTTTTTGGAACCCTCGACAACCGCTCTCTCTGTTGTGTATGGTGAATCTGTTGAGCGCGAGCTTGGCTGTCTCCTGGCAAAAATCATACCACAGTCCGCGGGAGTCTCGGTTCTGGATTGGGTGAGAGAACCATCAACGTTTAACGGCTGTTTTCCTGCTCACATCACCTCCCACCAAAGACCACCAGCACGCCCACTTTACCTGGCCATTGAAGAACAACCATCGACGATGAGTCAGTGGTCCTCTTCCTCTGAAGCACATCTCTTGCTCATTCGTTACGTCGTTGCTCCCCTTACACTGTCAAGTGTCGCCCATCACGTTCCGGCAATTCAGCAACAAACCGAGACCTGTACTCAACTGGCGACGTGTACGATTTTCACTCACTCACTAGGGTGCCCCGTCCAAGATTTCTCAACCACCTCGTCGTGCACCCCTGTATTGCCTATCGTGTTATAGCTGCCCAACCGAGTGAGACAGATCCATCACAACTGAATTACACGTACCACGGCTTGGAGCATGTGTTGCCAGGTCTGCAGTGTCCATTCTCATTTTCTTACTCGCCTTCTACTGTTCTATTTATATCTGTCATAAAGAGCGCCCGCTAGGTTGGAGGGCATCCAACTGTCCATCTTGTCCAAAGGGAAAGCGTTTCAACTCTCCTCATTTCCTAGAAATGGCATCGCTCGAATCCACGGGATGCCACTGTGCTGGGGAGATGTCCATAGTTGCGCCTTAAGATAGGAGTAGCGTGTTCATACGTTATCCTGGGAAACGGGGTAAACAATGTCGGAATGCTACCCCGATAGGAAGGGCCAATTAAGCAGCGTAAAAGAACATACAGGTAAAACCACGTTCATGTATAGAGCGGGTGATCTCCCGTTGCATTAAAAAGAAAGCGCAAATAAATCTATGTCGAGGTCAACACACAACGCAACATGGACAGGTAGGGACCACACCGATAGATCGAGCGGTGCAAGTTGGTTGGAGGGGCGAAAGAAAGTCAGGCTACGCGCTGCATGAGTAGGCTGCGCGGAGTGAAAACCCGAGGAAGCGCTCACCAGTAGCCCAACAGTTGGTCGGATGTTGACAGAAAATTGCCGCCCACTCTGTACGCTGCGAGTGTAGACAGCACGTTTCGAAGTTCGCCTGTCAGATAGGGTCCAACTGGGAGTCCTTAGTCAGTTCTGCTGGCTTGACACGAGGCATTGAACAAGGCCTGCCATTGATTATCGGTTAGTATAGGACGACCAACCAGCCAGTCAATGACATGAGCCGTCAGCCTTACCAGGCTTGGCTGGAGTTCTTGATTTTTGCGTAAGAACTCATGTCAAACGATATCTGATCGTATCTCGGTGTCGTTGCTCGCCGAGCAGTAATTCTGCAATCAACCCTTCCAGCGCTGTTGCGCCACTATCATCATCTCCCAGGAGCATGTGTGGTCGGAAGAACGCCAGCTTTCTGAATGTGCCATGGGAATCTTAGTCTGCGGTTCTCCATCGTATCCAGAAAAGGCTGGAAGATTGTATGCTGATCCGGGGGATCGACACGGCGAAGTGCAAGATGCCGACGAAACGCCATACCATATTCACCGGCGCAAGTTGACTCGATAATTTGGTTCATCGTAGATACAACCTCTGTACTTCCCGCTGTTGGGCACGGAAAGCATAGAAGCTGCGAATATCTTTAGTACATGTCAATCAGTTTGTGGTATGCGAGACTAACATCATGTTAGGTTGTTGCTGCGAGATGCCAGTTAAGCGAGGTAACGGGGCAGAGGGAAAAACGAGACTCACGTTGTAAGCATACTGGCCCTCCTGGTCGGAATGGTTGCATATGTAGTGGGGGTCGAAAACGTCCATGGATGCATACGGTCCTAGAGCGACCGGCTCAAATTTAGTGCAACTACCTTACCGTAGTCTATTGTAAGTCCAGCAATCGATACACTGTCAGAGACCAGATAGCCGCATGGTGCAATGACTTGGAGACTTGCTTGTCCGTATCGATGCCACCGCGCATGAATCCGTACACCTGTCATGCTGCAACCATCCTGGCGTTTCTTCGGGCCGCTTCAAAGACCAACTGCTCTCCCCAAGCGTCACCGGCATCGAGATTGACATTATCAGGCTTAAGAACGCGCTTGACAGCTCTGCAAGGATTCGGAGAGCCTCATAGTCGGCATGCTGCTGTCCGCCACCGAAGAAAAACATGGCGCCTGAAGGAGGAGAAAGCGCTTCGAAGTTACCTATTCGAATGAAGGTTTCTGCGACTCTCGTGGTCACACATGCTTTCTCTAGTCGTTCGCGTATGACGGACATTTCAGGAAGATACACTAAAGCGAGAGATCGGGTGGTAGGAATACCCAACGCATGTATAGCTACCGGAACGTGAGGTCACTTGCGCGGGTGACAGCAATGAAAGCATGCGTACCTTCTGAGCATAGATACTCACGAATAGACGAACGAAGAACTGCAAGACCATCAGCGCTCCGGGAGAATGGCGTGCGACCAGCACCCTTGAGCTGAACCTCGTATGTGGTATCAGGGTCAGGATGGCTGAGGTGTGACGACTGGAAGACATCAGGACTCGCTACAACGTGAAACATATGCGTTTAACAATCGAGAGTGCTCGCTGGTCACCGAGCTGCCCTGCCCAGACGCCGTTGTTGGTTCATGCACGTTGCACCTTGTTCCCACACCTGGATGGATAACGGAACATTCGTTCGCCTGTGAGCGCTGAGCATTCGTCATGGCACCGTCTTTCTCAGTTTTCTTTGCTACACACATATTCGGGAGGATCGAATGCCTCGGCCTCTGAACGACGTCACCGCCCACTATAGAGCAAGAAAGAGTAAGGTACAAAGTGAAACAATGCCATATTGAACAAATACCCAAGTGTAATGTAGGAGACGCGCATCCGCCTCATTTCGTATCCTCAACGCAGGCCATGAAGCTTGAAGCTTGAAGTCTGATGGACCCGATCGGACTTGATAAGGTTAGGGATGCGTGGGCTGTGCTCGTCGTATGCCACAGCTTCTCTTTCTGTCTCTCTCTGTCTCTCTCTGACGTCCACTAACGGTTCGGCTACTGGTGAGCTTTTCGTCATCTCCAGTCCGTGCGACGTACTCAAGGAACACAGTCAAATTGTTTCTCGCCAACCTACACTTCTTGAATCCATCGGTGACTTCCTGTCAGTCCACCATTGCGTTATTTGCGATTACCTGGATGTGGTTTCGTTCGTCATCCCGACACCCAAGATCGCCCGCAGCGTAGCCTGTCTTCACCTGTGGGTTCCTTCTCGCTGCTCAATTAGCCTCGCTGATTTGGGTAGTATTCTGACTGTCAGGATTACCCACTTTCTGGTTTAGACAGGTATGGCCCTAATTTCCTTGTCAAATGGTAGTTAATGGTCTAAAGGCGGAACCATTTCGATCGTGGACAACTCTCGTAGTGTAACGACAATCGATGGATTCAGTGGACGACGTTTCCCGCGAACGAGAGAAATTGGAACGCTGTCCCCCAGGGCATGCTGATCGTTATGTCGCCCTCTTCAACCTGGCAGACGCCCTCTACGAGAGATACGAGGAAGAGCTCAAAATCCACGACTTGAACGAGGCAATCACTTTGCACCGCGACGCTTTGGAGCTCCGACCCGTCGAGAATGAAGAGGGCCATCGGTCCAAATCACTCCACTGCCTCACTTTCTGCCTCTACTACAGATATCGTGAGCTGGGGACAGTCGATGATTTGAACGAAGCCATCACACTCGGACGGGAAGCACTGGCGTTGTGTCCAACAGGACATCCCCATCATGATAGGTCTTTGCATAATCTTGGTGTCTTCCTCAGGAGGAAGTTCGAGAAGCAGGCTGAGGCCTGCGACTTGGAAGAGGCGATTCAGCTGCTCCGTGCAGCTTTGGAATTACGTCCCCCTGGGCATCAGCAGCGGTCTTTAACGCTCCCTCAACTTATCATTTGTCTTTCGAGTAGATATGAAAGCGGGGGGCTAGTTGCTGACTTGGAAGAACTCGTAACACTCAGACGAGCAGAACTGGAGCTCTATCCGCGAGGATATTCTGATCATGTCGCGTCTCTGCACAACCTTGCTTGTGACCTCAGCAGGAGGTACGCGAAAACAGCCGCGATAACCGACTTGGAGGAGTCCATCGAGCTGCATCGCGCAGCTTTGGAACTACGTCCCATCGGACATCCTGATCGGTCCTCATCACTCTATGAACTTGTTTTCTGTCTGTCGCGTAGACGCGACAAGTGTAGGGTAGTCGAGGACTTGGAAGCAGCCGTTACGCTGGGACGTGAAATACTAGAACTTTGTCCTCAAGGGCATCCCAATCGTGCTTCGTCGCTCCACGACCTTGCACAGTGTCTAGCAGACCGCTTTCGTCGACAACCCGCAGCAGCTGATCTGGACGAAGCCATTGTCCTCGAACAAGAGGCCCTGGATGTACTTGTATGTGGAGATCCGAGCTACGACACATCCCTACGCTGTCTCATGGACTACGTCCAAATGAAGATCAAGGCACAACTTACTATGATGTCCTCGGACGGCTCAGGCGTTACCCACTTTGACGTTGAGCAAGCCATCCGTAATACTGCATTTGAGACCCTCAAAACCATGCCCACCAGGCTGCTCCACACGCATACTGGCGTCCTGTGCAACCGGGATGCGCAGGTGTCCCACTTTTTGAGTAGCCCACAATACAAACATCTGGTGTCTCTGTGCAAAACACGCGACCGTGATCAACAAATGGAGGTGATACGTACTGAGGTCCCGAGACACTTCCAGTACGTCACACTTTCTCACCGCTGGGGCGCAGGCGAGCCGTCATTGCGCGACGTCGAAGGCCGAAAGATATATAGTATGCCGGCTACGGAGGGCTTAGGAAAGCTCCAAGGTTTCTGTGCTATTGCTTGTGGATGGGGGTACTCGTGGGCCTGGAGCGACACGTGCTGCATCGACAAACACAGCAGCGCTGAGTTGCAAGAAACGATAGGATCGATGTTCGCGTGGTATCGACAGTCTACGTTGACCATTGTATACCTTTCCGACGTCCCCGATACCGGCTCAATCGGGAGCAGCGAATGGTTCAGTCGTGGGTGGACCCTCCAAGAACTACTCGCTCCACGAACCGTGCTATTTTACACTCGAAACTGGTCACTTTACAAGAATCTCACGTCTGCAAACCATAAGAAGGATGCCGCTGTGCTGGAAGAACTGGAGAGGGAGACTCGAATAGAGCCCCGGTTCCTCACTAACTTTTCTCCAGGCATGGATAATGCGCGCTCAATATTGCAATGGGCGTCATTGCGTCGTACCACTCGACCCGAAGATATTGCCTATGCCCTTTTCGGAATCTTCGCTGTCCATCTCCCCGTTTTGTATGGTGAATCTGCCGAGCACGCACTTGGTCGTCTCCTTACCGAAATCGTATCGCAGTCTGGGGACATCTCGGTTCTGGATTGGGTTGGAGAGCCGTCACCATTTCACAGTTGTTTCCCTGCTCACATCACCTCGTACCAAAGACTATCAATACCTCCACCTCACCTGAATGCAGAAGAGCGGTCATCGGCGATAAGTGAGGGGCTTGAGGGGCTCTCGTCATTTGAAGTACTAAGTCTACGAGACGTCTCCAGCTCACCTACTTTGCGGTCGGCTCAGTTGCGAACCCAAGATTCAAGTGTACCTGGCGACGTGCACGACATCCACTTACCTGCTAGGGTGCCTCTTGCGCGATTCTTCGGCCGCCTCCTTGCATTACCCTGCATTCCCTATCAAGTCACAGCAATTCATCTGAAAGGGGCAGATCCGTCGACATCGAATTATACATACAACGTCGAGGCGTCCGGTCTGACACCACTCGAGATCGCATTGTCGGTCAACCTAGAGGACGCAACGAGGTCCCAGGGTGTTCTATACCTTGTTCGCCCATGGCACTCGAAGTTACTCGGTCCATTCGCTGCGCCTGACGCTGTGACTGACGAGCAACTGGTTTCCGCGCTTTGGACGCCATTTAATGCACTTCTGTTGTCTCAGCTACGGTACAACGAGTACAAAAGGATTGCGTCTTCCACACTCATTACCGCTCACCCCATTGACCGGGCTAGTATTTTGAACAGCGAAATTAGGGTATTCAATGTCGTTTAGATAGTCGTCTGGTCGTGATACGAGGTACGAAGACTGTTGTACGTAGTGAATTCACCCGTAGTATGAATCAGAGCTCGCCCGATTGGTAGCAGTCAAGATGAAGTTTTCTCCATCGAGGTGTCGTCGCCGGTCGTATTTCGCTCCCGCCCTCTATCGTTGGTCTCTAGGTTCGCTCTCTTCAACGCCGAAGGTTCTGAACTGTCAGCGGACACTTGTCAGTCTGCATTCACCAGCTTGCCGACTCTCACGCCTAGCCAAAGCATTGGTCGGCTACTAGTCTTGTGGACCCGAAACGGATTTAACAAGCAGACTATATGAGCAGCATTGTGAGGGATGCTCAGCAAGTACCTTTCCGGCGAATGGTAACCGACGTTTGGATTTCGACAAGAGAAACGAGCGAACAGGCTATTGGTTGAAACGAGCAGTCCCGGGAGGTTCACCGATGAGACCAGTTCCGGGAACGGCACGCAAGGCTAGCTGCAACCTCATACCGTGGACTCAGACGAACAAGCTATACCGTCTGGGGAAAAGCAATGAATCAAGAAGCTGCCGGGTGGGATCAGTGGCGCATCAGACACAAGCGAACGTGTTCAGGCAGGGCTTAGGATAGGAATGCGCGGGCGGTGCTCTTCGCATGCCACAGATTCTTTCCTTCTCTCTCTTACAGAGAGATGTCCATTAACCGTTCAACTACTGGTGAGCTTTTCCTCATATCCAATCTGGGCGACGTACTCAAGGAATAAGTCGAATTGCTTCTCGCTTCTCCAACCAACCTGCACTTCTCGAATCCATCGGTGAGCTTCCTGTTAGTCCACCTCTACATTATTTGCACTTACCGGCATGCAGTTTCGTTCGTCATCCGACTCCCAAGATCGTCTGCAGCGCAGTCTGTCTTCACCTGTGCGTTCCTTCTCGTTGCTCAATTAGCCTCGCTGATTTGGGTAGTATTCGGAATCACCCGCTTTCTGGTTTAGACAGGTATGGCTCTGGCACCCTTGTCATATGGCAGTTGATGGTCTGAATGCGGAACCATTTCCACCATGTATAACCCTCCAGTGTAACGACATTCGATGGCTGCAATGGACGTTTCCCGCGAACGAGAGAGATTACAACGTTGTCCTCCTGGGCATGCTGACCGTTATGCCGCCCTCCTCTACCTGGCAGATGCCCTCTTCGAGAGATTCAAGAAAGAGCGCAAAAACGTCGACTTGAACGAGGCAATCAGTGTATACCGCCATGCTTTGAAACTCCGACCTGTCGAGAATGAAGACGGCGATCGCTCCGACTCACTCCACATCCTCGCTCACTGTCTCTGGTATAGATATTGTGAGGTGACGGCAGTCGGTGATTTGGAAAAAGTCATCACATTGGATCGGGAAGCACTAGCGCTGCGTCCACCAGGACATCTCCGTCGTGATGTCTCTCTCTACAATCTTGGTGTCTCCCTCAAGGAGAGGTTTGAGAGGCAAGCTGAGGTCTACGACTTGGAACAGGCGATTCAGCTGTTCCGTGCAGCTTTGGAATTACGTCCCGTTGGACATGAGAAGCGGTCTCCAACGCTCCGTCAACTTACTCATTGTCTCTCGAGTAGAGATGAAAGCCAAGGGCTAGTCGAGGACTTGGAAGAACTCGTGACACTCAGACGAGAAATGCTAGATCTCTGTCCGCGAGGACATTCTGATCATGTCGAATCTCTCCACAACCTTGCTCGTGACCTCAGGAGGAGGTACGCGAAAACAGCTGCGATAAGCGACTTGCTGGAGTCCATTGAACTGCATCATGCAGCTTTGGAACTGCGTCCCCCTGAGGATCTCGATCGGTCCTCAACGCTCCATGAACTCACCCTCTGCCTCTCAACTAGATATGACATACTGGGGGTCGTTGCTGACCTGGAAGAAGCCATTGAATCCGGACGTGCAGCACTGAAGCTCCTTACACGACGGCACCCCAGTCGCGGCGAATCTCTTCACCATCTCGCCTGCAACCTCAGGAAGAGGTTCGTGAAACAGGCCGCGATGCGGGACCTGGAAGAAGCGATCGAGCTGCTCCGCCCAGCTTTGGAACTACGTCCCGTTGGACATCCTGATCGGCCCTCATCACTCTGTGAACTTGCTTTCTGTCTGTCGCGTAGACACGACAAGCATAGAGTAGCCGAGGACTTGGAAGAAGCCGTTACTCTAGCACGTGAAGCAATAAAACTTTGTCCGCAAGGGCATCCCAACCGTGCTTCGTTCCTCCACATCCTTGCACAGTATCTAGCAGACCGGTATCGTGAAAAACACGTAGCAGCCGATCTGGACGACGCCATCGCCCTTGAGCAGGAAGCCCTGCAACTACACGCGCATGGAGAGCCGGAATACGAGGTGTCTCGGCGCTGTCTTACAGCCTGCCTTCGAATGAAGTTCAACTCACAAGTTGTTATGACGTCCTCTGATGCCTCAGGTGTTACCCACCTTGACATCGAGCAAGTCATCCGTAATGCTGCATTTGAAATTCTGAAAACTATGCCAACCAGGCTCTTGTACACGCCTATCGGCATCCTGTGCAACCGTGACGAGCAGTTATCGCACTTTATGAAGAGTAAACAGTACAGGCGGTTGGTGTCTCAGTGCAAAACATACGGCCGGCATCAGCAAATGGACCGCATCCTTGCTGATATCTCGAGGCACTTCCAGTACGTCACGCTGTCTCATCGCTGGGGCGAAGGCGAGCCATCGTTGCGTGACATCGAAGGCCACATGATATATGGCATGTCAATCAAAGGGGGTTTTGGCAAGCTGCAAGCCTTCTGTCGTGTTGCCTTGGAGCGGAATTACTTATGGGCATGGAGCGACACGTGCTGCATCGACAAACACAGCAGCGCCGAGGTACAAGAAACGATAGGATCAATGTTCGCGTGGTATCGACAGTCTGCCCTGACCATTGTATACCTTTCTGACGTTACCGATACTGCTCCACTTGGGAGCAGCGAGTGGTTTGGACGCGGATGGACCCTCCAAGAACTACTGGCTCCCAGGAGCCTACTGTTCTACATTGAAAACTGGTCGCTTTACAAGAATTCCCCGTCATTGAATCATAAAACAGATGTCACCGTGTTGGCAGAGCTAGAAAGGGAAACTGGAATAGGCCGCCAGTTCCTCACCAGCTTTTCTCCAGGCCTGGATGACGCACGTTTGAGACTGCAGTGGGCATCTCTGCGTCGTACCACCCGCCCCGAAGATATCGCCTATTCGCTTTTCGGGATCTTCAACGTCCACCTACCCGTTATGTATGGCGAATCTGCCGAGAACGCGCTCGGCCGTCTCCTGGCAGAAATTGTGTCGCAGTCTGGGGACATCTCGGTTTTGGATTGGGTCGGGGAGGTGTCACCGTTTCATAGCTGTTTCCCTGCTCACATCATGTCGTATCAAATGCTACATTTGCCTACGTCTCAACCTAATGCCAAAGAACAGTGCTCGGCAACCAATCAGCAGCCTGCATCTTTCAAAGTACTTCGAAAACTGCGCGGCTCGCTCGCTACCCACACCTCCCTCACTTTCTTGGTCAATCCCTGTCACCGTCAAGTATCGCCCATCGTGTTTTACCAGTTCACCGGCGCACTCCAGCTTCATATGCATCAAGCGAAGTGTATGACTTCCACTCACTTGCTAGGGTGCCTCTGCCACGATTTTTCAATCGCCTCCTCACACTACCATGTATTGCCTATTATGTCACATCGGTTCAGCTGAAAGGGGCAGATCTGTTGACACCGAGCTATATGTACAACATCGTGGCATCCGGTCTGATGCCACTTGAAATTGCACTACCGACCAAGCTAGAGGATCTAACGAGGTCACAAGCCGTTCTGCATCTCATCCGCCCTTGGCACTCGAAGCTGCTTGGTCCATCCGCTGACCTGGATGCGGTGACAGATCAGCAGATACTTTCTGCACTTGGGACGCCATTTAACGCACATTTGTTGACTCAACTACCTCACAACGAGCATAAGAGGATTGCATCTTCTACCCTCATCACTGCTCAGCCCATGAACCGGGCTAGCATTCTGAACAGTAAAATTAGGATATTCAATGTTGTTTAGCTAGTCGTCTAATCGTGATATGCGTTACGCTAAGAGTGTTGTACCGTACATAGTGATATTCACGGCCTGCAGTATTTACTTGTGTGGGAAGTCGTAACCACGCTTCAACTGGCCTCAATAGCTGTGCCCAGCCTGAAAATATTGTTCACGAGCTTATTTAAATCCTGTCTGACTAAACTTCTCTACTCCCATGCTCCCACAAAGAATTAGCGTCTGGGTGGATGTAACAACGTGGAGGGAACCACGAGTTTATCGTGCTCCAGGACTTGCGCCCGCGGGACATGGAAGCTGCAGTCATAGCTCTGGAAGGAGGTCCAGTAACATTGCTCATGGACGATGACGCACCCGGGCTTAGGAGTGAAGTGGTAGGAAGTGACGGACCCCCACCAACACGGAAGCTAACGCTGAACCAGATAAAAAGTATCAGTGTGGATTCCGCAGGAGAGAGCGGGAATCGTTTGCGGTCGCATCGATCATTATCCGGTCGAGGCCATTCTTGCTAATTTGCGAAGAGTACGAATTGGGAGTGCACTACCCCCCCTCACAGTTCTTGTTCCGGATGTCCCCCGCCTCCACACACGTGGTTGGCGCAAGCCCCACCCTCAAGCCGAACCGCAATTAAGCCTAGGTGTGTACCCTCGCATCTGCTCTCTTCGTTCTTACCATCGCTCATGCTCATTCATCCTACTCCGTATCCCAACTACAAGGTGATGTTCTGTGAGTGCACAGGCGGAGTTGTGCGAGACTGGTGGTGAAGCTATGCGTGTCCGCTCCGCCATCCGAGGACGACCGTGAGCCAGGAGAGAAAGACGGTGAGAGAGTATCATTAAAATCGTTCTCGACAAGGGGGAGTGAGTAGGCTGCTCGTTGATCGGAAGATTGAAGCAGATAAAGTGATAACACCACCATGTTGTGAGATGACGAGTAGGAGTAGAGAGTGCAACTGAAAGGAAGGTGCGTAATTCCCAACGCTGGAGTTCTGGTGTGTGATGGGATGATGGACTCCATAGCACCAACCCCATTCCCTTGTGTATATGCGAGGGGGAAGGTGGTGAGGAAGAAGGTGGTGGTTGCGCCTTCGCGCCCGGTTAGTTGTTGGGTGGTACAGTCACGCCTCATGAAGAGGACGCAACAGGAGGTCTGGAAGTGGGGTCGATGACACCAGATTTGGGGAGAATATGTTTTGAAAGAGGAAGGTCACCGGTATGAGAACGGCACAGCGGGCTACGGAGGGAGGAGGTCACGTCCGGAGGGGAATGCGATATACATCTTGCAATGCCTGCGGAGGCACGTCAGCGGGAGTATGCAGTATGGATAAAGAAATCTACAGTAGTGGAGCGCGACAACGTGGAAGTTTGCCATCTGTGGGAGGTCTGAATTGCTGACTACCGTCCGTGTCTAAGTTGCTATGGATCTGGAAGAACTTCGCTAGGTTATAAGGACCGTGTCGGTTCGTCTGTAGGCAGGCGCGTCGTCACGTTGACATATACGTTGAGTTCGGGAGGACGACAGTCCATTGAGATGCGTGCAAAAGAGGCAAGGAAAAGAGACACCGAGTGAAAGAGAACGCAAAGTTGCAGGTTACATAATTACAATCCATGCTGGCTTTGTGCGGTGGTTTTGCATAGTTTCGGCGGTCCGTTAAGCTAGACTACTAGGGGACTGCTCGCTGAGGGATGCAGAAGTTGACCGACATGAGACCAGGCATTGGTGTGCGGCTGCTATATTACTCGGCAGCTTCCGCGGATTATGGCAAACAAGGCAGATGATTATGCCATTGTTCCGCCTCCCGCAACGTCGCACCCTGGCAAAGAGAAAGAAGTATTCGACGATAAATCAGTTACTTTTTCATGTCTCTCCTCGAATCAAATCGGGCTTGAATCAAATACTCTTCGCAAGCTCGGAGCATTTGTTTTAGGTGCTGGCAATGCTTGGTGGCCCAGGTAGCGGTTCAATGCATCACGTTCAAGTCCCTACTCCGCCCCCTTCTAGACTTTCCTCCTAATTGGCTTCGGTATACTTCTATGGGTATCAGGGGTAAAGACAATTTAGTTATCTACTTGGGGTGACTTGCAGTGGAAGTCATCCTGCGCAACACGCATGTCCCCCATCCTTCCAAACACGCCTTCGACATATCCCTTCAACCCCGTCACACCGCGCACGATGGCACCGACCACCCCATCCGGACGTACGACGACAGCCTTCACCTCCTGAGGCCCCACTACATACCCTCGGTATGCATGACCCTCCTCATCGACGAGCACTTCCATATCAAGGGATTGATCTGCCTCAGAGGACATCTCGATGCGGTCATCTGGTTGGGAGGCGGAACCAGGGAGTACGACCACTCGTCGCACTAATTCCTTCGGGAAACCCTGGCCTAGCGTCGCAAGTATGGATTGTACGACAGAGTTAGCCAAGGTAGGTGCAAAAATGATGACAGTGTGATGCGTCGACCCAAAGATACCAAACATGCGGGTGCTCCCAGCTACTCTCTTTGTCCGAGAACCACTGGCACACGCACTGCCAAATGGAACGGTAGGCACGAGTCCCGGTGCATCGGGTGCACGATCACCTGCTCGCAAGACGTCTTCTTCAGTGTCCCCATATGTGCTGTTTACGACCGTGGCTTTCGGAGTAGGCGTGGGAACGAACTCATCGACGACGATCGGGCTAGTACGGTAATTCACGCCGAGCATGTACAACTTCCCTCCGCGACGCATTGCACGTTCGAATGGGGATTCTACGTTGCCATTTTCATCTGCATTCGAACGTGGAGTATGTTCGGCATGGGACTCGTTGAACATGAGCTTGTGCATTTCCGTGGTGAAACCCAGCATTTCCGCGATCACAGGGAGCCGTTCGATGGTGTAAGTGTCCAGAAGGGACGCAGGGGACAAACCCTTGTATACTAATGCAATTTTCCAGGCGATGTTAAACTGTCAAGGATTTGTTAGCCCGAGTGTTGTGACTTACAGTGCATTAGGTCTTACCGCATCCTGAACGCTCGAGTTCAGGCCTTGCGCGCCAGCTAAACTGTGTACACTAACGAAGGGATGAGTAGGGTGGTTGTTCCCACTAAACACGCGTACTCACTGGGCAGCATCTAAACCCGGTGGAAAACACATGTGAGCAATATGAAAGCTGGACACGTGGAGGATCCATACCTCCAGCAACGAAAATCCTTCCAACTCCAAACTTGTCCACCATCCTCATGTTCGGTCTAGTCCACACAGGTATTAAAACCCGCACGACATAAAGTTCACCGATAAAATGAACCAGACGCACCTGAAATCCGAGACCCATAACACCTCTTTGACCTTGACGTCATCTCCGAGGCCTACGAAATCTCCTATACACTTTACAAGCGCCTCTTCATCACGGACGAGACCCTGCAGGTCGGTTGGGCGACCCCTCATCATAAACTGCCACCCATCCTTGCCGAGTTCATCAATGGGACGGAGTGCGATCCTATCAATATGCAATCCATCAACTAGTGAGACGTTGCCAGATGTGAAAAATCGTACATATCCTGCGACATCGGGCTGAAGAAGTGCCAGTGCTGTAAACGCGCGTCAGCCCTCTCACTCGTGTCTTCCACGAAGGATTCTAGTGATACACACGTCCCGATCGAGGCCTTTCGCGTCCAAACGGATATCCCCTATTACCATAAAATTGTCTTCACGAGTGGTTCCAAGAAAAGTGAGCCCGAGTTGCTTCCTCGTTATACCCTTCGCTCCATCTGCACCGATCAAATACGCCACCTCTATATCCTCCTCGACTTCTTCCTCGTCGACATCATCCCGATGCTTAACAACCTTCACTCTGACACTCTTCTCATCCTGCGTGAACGAAACCAGTCGAGTGCCTAACTCAACGGTACAGCCGAGCTGGGCGAGGTGCTCGCGCATAATTGCTTCGAGCACAGGTTGGCCCATTAATTTGCAATTATACTGTGACGTCCGATTAGTGCATATTTCCCTCAGGTAACGACCAGAACCCAAAAGTAACAATACGCACATATGGGATCGCTGGTGTGGGTTCCGTATACGGTGCCATGGGGAACGTATTCAGAGGTTCGAGCGAACCCCTGTTGTGTTCCTGAAGCAGGGGAATAAAAGTTGCGCGTTCGTGGATCTCGGGAACGCGCAGGAAGTGGAAGACTTCGAATGTGCGAGGCTGGGTAGCATGAACTTCGTAAAGAATTGCATACATGCGTGGCTCACCTGGATGCCAACGCCACGCTGGCCGCGTCGGTGTTGAGGCTCCTTCTCTATGATGCGCACTGGCACATTATTCCTAGCAAGTGTCAGGGCCGTGGCTAGGCCAGTTGGACCAGCTCCGACCTAGGATCCTGATGTCGCGGTCTGGGAAGAGTGGGAAGAGAGGAATAAACATACCACAAGCACAGGTGCCGTGGGAGCCGCCATCCTGTGTCTGAAGATAAGTTACGTGGGAGCGACGATTGTCGAGAATGTGAACAGTGCTAGCCAGTGACTAGACTCTATATATACACTACTATGAGGATAATCAGAACATCCAGCTTGGGAGCAGTTCAGGGTTGGAACTCGCCACAGTCCACGACGCTGCCGGAAGTGCAGTCAGCATCGGTATTATTCAAGACAGCCGGATGCTGATATGACCAAAATCAATGACACCTTCACTGATTCCGTGGTCACGTCTTTTCAACATCCGACTGAGAATACTCGTTATCAAGTCCTCCAGTTTGGTGGCACCGGTTTTCCGATCCTACGCTGATTTTCAACACCTGTATACTGGTAACTTGATACAGATCAGTGGCGGTCCCCGGGAAGCCTCGGGTGGCTTTGAGGTGGAATGTTATATGCAGTGATTACGAAAAAGTGGGCTGGGATAGTGAGCGACCTACCTTCAACATAGTTATAAGGAGTGGCTCCGACAACGGAAAGATTGGATAGATAAGGGTTGAAGACACTGTCACTGACATCTCTGCTCGGTTTGTTATCCTACCATTGGATACCACATGACCCATCAGCCATGCCGAACTTGCTAGTGGTGGGGGGAGAGGGAGCGAGACGCTGCCAGTCGCATTAAGCCAAATGATACGACTAGTGCAGGTTGTGCGTCCGGAATGTACATATCTTGGACTTCGTCCTCGGACGGTGCCGTCCTGAAAGAACGGATGATCCAGTCCGTTCTTTATGATACCCGTGCACAAGTCGACATGTAGGTTTCTTGTCGCGTCCACTCCAGCGTCTGCACCAATCAAGTACGCCAACAGTCACTTTCTCCGCCTCCTAGACTCCCTCTCAGTCTTGTGCGGGATGCAGCGGAACTTGGCTTGGGTGGCTTCTCAGCGGATGCCAATATTAAGATCGAATGGAATCAGCAGCCCGGGAGGTCGATGTTGGTGTGGAAATTGATTATGGGGTGAAAATTTTTGAAGTCTACCCAAATTCTAGACGAAATGGTCTCTAAGTACTTTTTTGGTAGGAGAGCGTTCGGGAGACTTCTTCAGTTTTGCATCGCCCACCGACGTCGAGTCGGATCGCTACAAGGGTTTGTGTAATTAAGGGTATAGAAATCGGGTTATAGACAAGAAATTCTCGCTCAAATGGACGGGCCAATACGAGCATCAACACATACTCCCCATCTTTCCGAACACGCCCTCAAAGTATCGCTCCAACCCTGTCGCACCACGCACGACCGCACCGACCACCCCATCCGGACGTACGGCCACCACCTTCACCTCCCGCGACTCCGCAACATACCCTCGGTATGCGTGACCCGCCTCATCGATAAACACTTCCGCGTCAACGGTTTGATCTTCCTCCCATGACATCCCGAGACGGCTGTCTGGTTCAGAAGTGGAACCAGGGAGGACGACTACATGCCTCACTAATGCCTTCCGGAGACTCGGGTCAAGTGTCGTGAGTACAGATCGCACGACAGGGATATCCAAGGTTGGTGTAAAAACGATAACGGTGTGATGCGTCGACCCGAAGATATCAAACATCCGGGTGTTCCTTGCCACTCCGTTTGACTGAGAACTGCTTGAAATGCTGGTGGATGCACGGTTAAGTAAAATGACAGACACGAGGCCCGGTGCATCGGGTGCACGATCACCTGCTTGCAGGAAGCCTTCTTGGGTGTCTCCATATGCGCTGTTTATGACTGCAACCCCTGGAGTAGGAGCAGGGACAAACTCGTCGACGACAATTGGGCTGGTACGGTAATTCACGCCGAGCATATGCAACTTCCCTCCGCGACGCATTGCACGCTCAAAGTTGGATTCTACTTGCTCCGAGTTGCTATTTTCGTCGACGGCTGATCCTGGAGTATGTTCGGAATCGGACTGCCCAAAGGTACGATTGTACAGTTCGGTCGTTAAACCGAGCATTTCAGTGATCACGGGGAGTCGTTCGGCGGTGTAAGTGTCCAGAAGGGACGCTGGGGATAAACCCTTGTATACCAATGCAATTTTCCAGGCAATATTAAACTGTCAAGGGTATGTTGGCCCGAATTTTGGGACTTAGAGTTGAAGTCTTACTGCATCCTGGACTCCTGAGTTCAGTCCTTGTCCGCCAGTTGGACTGTGTACACTAACAAAAGCGTCAGTAGGGGTGTCTTTCCCAGAAAGTTTGCGTACTCACTGGGCAGCATCTGAGCTCAATGGGCAACACAGGTGAGTAATACAAATGTTGAGCACACATCGGATCCATACCTCCGGCAACAAAAACCCTTCCCACTCCAAAGTTGTTCACCATCCTCATGTTCGGTCTAACCCACAGACGCGTTAAAAGCGGTACCAAAACAAATTTACCGATAGAAGAGACGAGACGCACCTGAAATCTGAAACCCACATAACCTCTTTGACCTTGATGTCGTCTCCAAGGCCAACGAAGTCCTCGATACGGTTTACAAGGGCCTCTTCGTCTTGGGAAAGGCCTTTTAGGTCGACAGTGCGGCTAGCCATTACAAACTGCCATCCATCCTTGCCAAGTTCATCAGTAGGGCGGATTGAAATCCTGCAAATGTGCAATCGGTTAGCTCACGTCAGCCTTGCAGAATGCGAAAAAAACCGTACATATCTTGCGAAATCGGGCTGAAAAAGTGCCAGCACTTCAGACGTGTGTCAGCCCTCTCACTCCGCATCACCAAATGGAGGAGTGACACCTACGTCCCGATCGAGGCCTTTTGCATCCAAACGGATATCTCCTAGTACCACAAAATTGTCTTCCCGGGTGGTTCCGAGAAAGGAAAGCCCAAGTTGTTTCCTTGTTGGACTCTTCGCTCCATCCGCACCAATCAGGTACGCCACCTCTAAGTCCTCCTCAACTTCTTCCTCATTATCGTCGCGAAGCCTGGCAACCTTCACTTTGACGGATTGCTCATCCTGCGTGAATGAAACCAAACGAGTGCCTAACTCGACAGTGCAACCGAGCTCTGCGAGGTGCGCGCGCATGATTTTTTCGAGCGCAGGTTGACCCATTGCTTTGGTGTTATACTGTGACGTCCCATCAGTATATAACTCTCCAAGACTCCACAAAAACTAACGGCAGACAATGACAAGGACCTAGAAGTAAAAATTACGCACGTATGGGATCGCCGGTGTGGGTTCCGTATAGGGCGTCATAGGGAACGTCTTCAAAGGTTCTAACGAACCTCTATTGTGCTGTTGAAGCAGAGGAATAAAAGTCGCGCGTTCATGGATCTCGGGAACGCGCAGCAAGTGGAATACTTCAAACGTGCGAGGCTGAGTTTCATTAGCTTTACAGTGAGTTTTGATGCACGCGTAGTTTACCTGGATGCCGGTGCCACGCTGGCCGCGTCGGTGTTGTGGTTCCCTCTCTATGATGCGCACTGGCACATTATTTCTGGCGAGCGCCAAGGCTGCGGCTAGGCCGGTTGGACCGGCTCCGACCTAGAATTCCGATGACACGGTTTGCGGGGGTGGGAAGAGATAGCTAAACATACCACAAGTGCAGGTGCCATGCAAGTTGACATTCAATGCCTGATGATGAGGTGATTCGTTGTCAGGAATTTGAACGCAGGTGGGAGCTAGCCAGTGACCAGAGCCCTATAAACACTGTACGAATGAATGGAGCGTCCAGGGAGCAGTGCAGAATTAGAACCAGTTTACTAAGGTGTATCACGGGCATCATCGATAGTTTGAAAGCTGCAGTATATCCGCGGGGCTGCACAACCAATCGACACCCCCATCGTCATGTAAGCACGTACACGTGGTTTCGTTGTTTTTTCCAGTATCGGAATGCTCTGACCAGATAAGTCACCAGTGAGTCATAAAGCTGAGAGCGTTGGCTGTATCTTTGTGTCAGCTTGCACGGGCAGCGTAGTAAGAAAAAGGCCCAAAATTACAACGGATTGCAGGATCCTTTAGCATTCCCAAAATTGGAAATTTCGGACCCCATCGGCACGGCTCGTTGACGTGTCCGTATAACGATAGTACGGTAGAGACCTTCATCGCACTCACCTGATTTCTAGACCAACCACGAACGGAATCGCACATTTAAAGATTGCCAAGCTCTTCCCGTAGGTCATTCATGCGCCGGTAGGCAAGAGCGGGCCGAGTGCAACCTGGGACTACATGCCCTCAACTACAGAGACCGAAAGATAAAGAAGAAAGCTCCTTACACTCCTTCGGCCCCTCGGGTTAAGCCATGCTTAAGAAAGTTGGCGTCGCTATCAGCCAGTTTTCAAAACACCGGATCCGAACTGGTTTCAATCGAGTCCGTCGCCAGATCATCGATCACCGACCACGCCCGAGTCAGCGCGGCACAGCTAGAGCCAGTCGTAGTCTCATTGACTCGACATATGTAGGTTGATAAGCAAGGACCACCAGAGATGTTGAGCAAACCAAGTGATCTCGTTGGCCATGTCGATTACCCCCGAGCCGCCCGTTACCGCAGCTGGCGTCCAAGCCTATCTCGAAAACACAGCTTCTGCCTCGCACACAGTCGATTTGTTAAGTGGAGGGTTTACCAACTTCACATACAGGATTCATCTGCACACACCTATCGATGGAGGGTCGGTTTTCGTCCCGGAGTATGCGCCTCCATATGTGGCCTCGTCTATTCCTGGCGGCCCCACTAGGGAGGCCGCTCTCTTTAGAGCATCAGGAAAGTGTGACGAGATCCATGAACGTTTGCTTCGATAAACTCACAGGAAGGGTGAACAGAAGTTCGAAGAGGAGGCATTCCGACTGTCCCATCGGTTTTCAATACAAAGCGATCAGGTCACCGTCGAGGTCCCCGCCCTATGCTTTTACAATAAGGAAATATGCACGCCATGATAATCGACGACGCTGGAATCAGTTGAAGGAGGTCCTGATCAACGAATCCAACAGCTTTGCTCGAGGAGGGATTGCGCTCGGGCCGTTCCTGGGCGATTTACATGGGTCGCACGAGCGTCGCAATGTTGTCCTGAGCTTATTCGCGAAAAACGAGGTCTGGAAGGACATTTCGGCAAGGATGACATACAGTCGGATTGTCTCCACTCTGACCAGCAAACACGAATATCCTGTGCTCTCCAACCCCCTTCTCGACATTCCAGGCGAGAGACTGGCGACTTTCTCTAAGCTTGAAGAAACGGGGTCACGGAGATCCAGTCTTCGACCGCTGCGGACGCCATGACCCATGGTGACTTCTGGCCGGGTAATGTAGTGGTTTGCCTTCGGCGAGGCATGGATGGCAAGGTAGAGGCCCGAAAAAAATGTGTGTTCTGGACTGGGAGGTGGCAAGACGGGTCTCCCGGGGTTGGATCTTGGCCAGTTCTGCGCAGAACTGTATCTTATCACTAGGTTCCATCCTCATCGCAAAGAATCTGCGACAGCAGTGATGAGGTCGTCGCTGTTAGCCTACAGACGACGCATTAGAAAGGTGGACCCTGCACTCGCAGGCGTCGCTGTGGGTCACGTCGGTGCGCACCTGGTAACCTGGGCGGCTCGCATCAGTTGGGGTGGTCGAGAGCAGACTAGGAATTGAAGGTAGGCGTAGAAACGTTCTGTGTCATCGCTGCAAGACAGCATCGTAGGACCACTTTTGTCGGAGTAGTATGTGTACATCAATCGTCGTCGTTTATGTACAACGATCTACCAAACATACGTCTATCCCAGTCTGTCTACTATTTCGATGACCAGTATACTATCCAGAGGGACTCTGGCCAGACTGGTGTCATATCTGTGAGGAGTGAAATTTGAAACGTGTGCGAGTCGGGCCCGACACCAGGTAATGTGCAGACGCAATATCCAAACTGGAGACTGAACGTCGTACCGAAGCAGCACCTACCGTGGTAGTCCCGAACATCAGGAAGGTCGATCACCCAACACCATGGGCTCGGTAGGATTCATACCCAGGGAAAACGAAGGATTGAAATCGGTGGAGGAGACCGGACGGTATAATCACCTACGACATACAGTATGTACATCGGATGCCAAGTAGGAAATGACAGAGTTCTAGTCAACAAGGAGAACAGAGTAATGTTCGTTCAGAGACTATGCAGGGACGTGCGAGCTTAGAACGATAGTGGACAGAGGGGAGGAAGAAATGTTCTGAACAAGCACGCATCACGTTCGTGTTCTGTTTAAAACGCAGCACCGAACAGCGGTGCGCCGACGATCACCGCCAGACCGGTAATAACCTGCCAAGCGGATAAACTCGCGGTATTTTGGGATGCACTGCTGCTGCTAGGGACTGAGAAATAAGTCAGAAACGCAACTATATCAGCAAATACTCAAAAAAGCATACCTAGACCACTACCGGACGTGGAACTACCGCCGGATGTAGTTCCCCCAGATACTGCGGTAGTCGAAGGGGAGACCACGACGGCTGAAGTAGAGCTTCCACTACCCCCGACAGCAGCAGGGGTTGTGGTTGGGGAAGCAAAAGTAGGGGACGCTGCCGGGGATGAAGTGGGGGAAGCAAACGTGGGCGAGGGGGATGAGGCACCGGTACCAGTTCCGCCAGAACTACCGCCACTAGAGCTACCACCGCCCGAGCTACCGCCACCAGAGCTACCACCGCCAGAGCTACCACCAGCGGAGCAGGTATCACTCCCAACCGTGCAACTTGTTCCAGAGGGGCAGCCTGGACGACGTATGAGCAAATGAAAGCCAATCACGAAGTTGGAGGACGGGGGTACTTACAACCGCCAAATTCGTCATTGCAACAGAAAGAACCAGATTCACAACATCCACTGTCGTTAGTGCAGCAAGTACTGCCATTGGGGCAACTGGCGACTGCGTCGCACTGTGAATCGGTTAGCATCGACAACGCAACTGTTTTATTAAGTGAGCGCCTACACAGAAGTCGCCGATGGGGGCACAGGAGTCGGGGAAATTGGTACATTGTTCTGCATAGATGTCCAGTGAGACTGGCACGAAGAAGAGGTAGATCGACATACGATAACCAGTGGGGCATCCCGACTGTCTCTCTGCGAATTTTGCGCTACGGTTTAATAGTCCGATGAGGACACTGGGTGTGTGAGGGTTGTGTGTACGCTGGGTTGATTCATCCGCGTGAACGAAGGCGAATTGGGCGGAGAGTAACAAAGACACGACGCAGAGGCGACGGAACATGGTGGTAGTCCGTTGCTGGGTAGAGGGGATGCTCGGAAATTGACAAGTGAACCCAACATTTTATACGGGTCAGATTACAGTGACAGATTGATGAACTTCTCCAGGGGCAACAGCCAAGACAGTGATGTGATGGCAAGTACAAAAGCTTGGCGAGGAAAGAAGACGAAGAATGCATATGAATTTTGCAAATGTTGGCGAGCCCTCCAGCGTGTCAACGTCAACGAGGCAGTGCACTGCCAACTTGGAAGAATGCTGAGGTGACCATGCGTGACTTGGCAGGCACTACTCAGTGGCCTTCGAGAGGCCAGTAGTTCATGTGCGCAGTTAGGTGGGCACCATGTTGCAGTTGTCGTTCCTTGACAATCCAGGTTCCTGTATATCAGTGACACGAGTCCGCTCCGAAGCGATATTTTCAGTCCTCACTTTGCACTCCTTGCACAGACAGGTTCCCTCGCCAGGTTACTGGAGTGTGGAAAGTGTGTTAGTACGCCACTGAGCCACTGGCATCGCAGTGTCGCCGACCATTGAACTTAGTCTGACCCTGCGGCTGGAGCTGCTAGTGAGAGCCGCGTTTCGCTTCCGTCATGGAGTGAAGTCAGGTGTGCAAAGGTGTGATCATCCCGTCTTTCATTTTGGTCCCCGAAATACCTGATATGTATGTACCGCCTGTCTGTCCAAGTTCAGCGTTTATCATGGGCTGTCAGCCAGAATTTCTGTGCATTACAAGACCCCAAACGTCATTATGAGCGACGAACAGCCGCGGGGTTATCGATAATTCAATCGAGTCCGAAACAGTAGTAGGAAGTGACAGAGTTCTGGTAAACAAGGCGAACAAAGTAATGTACAGTTCGTTCCGAGACTATGCATAAATGTGCGAGCTTAGAACGATAGTGGACAGAGGGGAGGATGTTACAAGCACGTATCACGTTCGCGTTCCGTTTAAAACGCAGCACCGAACAGCGGTGCGCCGACGATCACCGCCAGACCGGTAATAACCTGCCAAGCAGATAAACTCGCGGTGTTTGGGGATGCACTGCTGCTGCTAGGGGCTGAGAAATAAGTCAGAAACGCAGCTATATCAGCAAATACTCAAAAAAGCATACCTAGACCACTACTGGACGAGGAACTACCGCCGGATGTAGTTCCCCCAGATACTGCGGTAGTCGATGGGGAGACCACGACGGCTGAAGTAGAGCTTCCACTACCCCCGACAGCAGCAGGGGTTGTGGTTGGGGAAGCAAAAGTAGGGGAAGCTGCAGGGGATGAAGTGGGAGAAGCAAACGTAGGCGAGGGGGACGGGGCACCGGTACCGGTTCCGCCAGAACTACCGCCACTAGAGCTACCACCGCCAGAGCTGCCACCACCAGAGCTACCACCGCCAGAGCTGCCGCCACCAGAACTACCGCCACCCGAGCTACCACCACCAGAGCTGCCGCCACCCGAGCTACCACCACCCGAGCTACCTCCGCCGCTGCCACCAACGGAGCAGGTATCACTCCCAACCGTGCAACTTGTTCCAGAGGGGCAGCCTGGACGACGTATGAGCAAATGAAAGCCAATCACGAAGTTGGAGGACGGGGGTACTTACAACCGCCAAATTCGTCATTGCAACAGAAAGAACCAGCTTCACAGCATCCACTGTCGTTAGCGCAGCATTTACTGCCATTGGGGCAACTGGCGACTGCGTCACACTGTGAATCGGTCAGCATCGACACCGCAGCTGTTTATTTGGTAGGCGCCTACACAGAAGTCGCCATTAATGGCACAGGATCCGGGATAATAAGCACACTCGTCTGCATAGATGTTCAGCGAAACTCTCACAAAGAAAGATCACAGGTACATCGACATACGATAACCATTGGGACATACTGCCAGCCTCGCTGCAAACTTGACGCTACGGTTCAATAGTGCAATGAGGACGCTGGGTGTGTGAGGGTTGTGTGTACGTTGGGTTGATTCATCCGCGCGAACGAAAGCGAACTGAGCAGAGAGTAACAGGGACACGATGCAGAGGCGACGGAGCATGACGGTAGTCCGTTGCTGGGCAGAGGGGCTGCTCGGGATTGACAAGTAAACGCGACATTATATACGGGTCAGATTACAGTGACAGGTGGTTGTGATTGATGAACTTCTCCAGGAGCAACAGCCAAGACAGTCGTGTGATGGCAAGTACAAAAGCTTGGCGAGGAACGAAGACAAAGAATGCAGTAAATGTTGGCGAGTCTTCCAGCGTGTCGACGTCAACGAGGCAGTGCACTGCCGACTTGGAAAGAATGCTGAGTTGCAGTTGTCGTTCCTTGACAATCCAGGTTCGTGTATATCAGTGACACAAGTGCGCTTCGAAGAGGTATATTCAGCCCTCACTTTGCACTCCATCATCTTGATAGTAGTTCCTAGACAAAATCGCCTTGCACAGGCAGGTTCCCCGGCCAGGTTGGAGTGTGGAAAGTGTGTTAGTACGCCACTGGGCCATTGGCATCGCAGTGTCGCCGACCATTGAACTTAGTCTGCGGTTGCAACTGGTGAGAGCCGCGTTTCGCTTCTACCCGGTGCCGTCAGCGCTGCCTTTTGTCTCAGACCAAGTCATGGAGTGAAGTCAGGTGTGCAAAGGTGTGATCATCCCGTCTTTCATTTTGGTTCCCAAATACCTGATATGTACCGGCTGTCTATCCAAGTTCAGCGCTGTCAACCAGACTCGCAGAATTTCTGTGCATTACAACTTGGACCCCAAACGTCATGAGCGACCAGCCGCGGGATTAACTTAACTATTAGGAGGCAACTACAACGTAGAGTTTGACACCATGATGCCAAGACAACAGTAGGTGTCCTGTGTCAAGCTGATTCTGTCCTCCTCCAACGCGTTCATGTGCGTTTTCATTGTTTTTCCCTGATAAACTTACTGCACACATTCAAACCGAAATCGTAACCGTACCACAAGCTAATGCGTCCTGGGGATGGCCGGACGTGCAGTTATAACGTTTGATTAAGTATCCCATCATGTGTGTTTAAGTTTGAAAGGCCGAGCTACTAATTTGATGGTAGACACGACTCATACATACTTATGGGGGGCGAACGAACAAAGCAAACACCCAAATCAAGAAGGTAGGGTCGTCACGGGAGAGGAGGGGTAGAGAGTTTTACCCAGACGGCAAGACTGCTTCCGCGTCCTGAAAAATTCTGCATATGTCCTTGCTTTCGTGTTGAGGTCGTTTTTCTTGTTTCGGCGCTGGTAACTTGATCGTTGGTTGGTTTTGTTCACAGCCGGCTGTGTATATCGTGGGCCCACGATATAGGCACATGTGGTTGCAGCGATGTTGTTCATTAGTGCTGATCGGGTTGTGGTGGGGTTCCCGCTACAAGTTCACACTCACGTTGCCTCCTGTTGTTTATAGATCTCCATTCCTCGTTCCTGGTGATGTCCGCAATCATCATCTTTGTTTTTTTTGTGCTGGCCAATGGAGTGTTTGAAGCCGTTCAAACCCGGTTCGTTTACTGCAACGTACCGCTGTATCGGGGACTACCATTCGGCCGGTGTCTTGGCAGTCTGTCTACTATTTTGATCCACTTACTCAGGACTACCAAACACTCTCCCCGAGACCTCGTTAAACTTGCCCTGCATCCTCCGTGGCAAGCACGCCCGTTCTCTTCCGGAACACTCCCTCTCCAAGTTCGCTCCAACCCCGCCACACCGCACACGATCGCACCGACCACCCTATCCGGACGTACTACCACAATTTCGATCTCCCCCTCCTCGACAACATACCCTCGGTACGCATGACCTGCCTGGTCGATCAGTACCTCTACGTCGATGGTTTCATCTTCTCCTGAAGACATCCGACTCTCGACATGCCCACCCGGCTGGGAGTGAGAACCAGTAAGCACAACTACTCGTTTCGTTAACTCATTGGAGATGACCGCCCGGAGTGTCACAATGATGGACTGCACGGCAAGGGGGCATCCAAGGGTTTCGTCTTGGACAAGGTCCTGCACGTCAAATGTGGGATTGTCAGTCACAAACTACCATCCCTCGTTGCCAAGTTCATCGGTAGGGCTAAGTGAGATCCTGCTGTTGCAGTGTGTCAGCCGGTGAATGCTATTGCTTAACTCTCGCCGTCCGTACAGTAGTACGCACGTACGTCCCCATCAACCCTCGACCTCCAAGCGCATATCCCCGAATTCCATTTAATTATTTTCCAAAGTGCTTCCAAGAAGGGTAAGCTCGAGCCGCTTTCTTATCATACCCTTGGCGCCGTCTGAATCCCTCCGGTGAAAGTGAGTCACATTAACCATGTTTTTGGTCGTACTATCACGAGATTGCCTACGCGAGGCTTCATACCGACTTCAAAAAGATCGACTCGCACTTGTGTGACACGTACGCCGACCATTGTTTCCTTCCACGGTCCGCTGTAACTGACGGAGCCTCCGGGCGACAACTCACCATTGCGTATTCTGCTGCTGAGTAGCTTGGTCGTCAGCATTCACACGGGAACGTTATTCGAAGTGAAGAACTACCAAAGCATGATCAGTAAATAGTAACCAGCGGAGGCTTTGGCTAGATGTGAGGGTCAGCAACCTGATGGATGCAGACTGATAAGTGTCTGCTGATAGTTCAGAACGTTGAGCGTCGAAGAGTGCAAGCTTCGAGACCGGCGGTAGAGGGCAAGAGTGAAATACAACATAGACACCTGCAAGAGTGAAATACAACATAGACACCTGCAGAGTCGATGGGTGGAGAGAGTCGTTTCAACTGCTATCAATCAGGCGACCTGCGATTTCTGCACAAGTAGGTAACAAGTAGGTACTAAGGGTGAACTTGCAAAGTACAATAGTCCTCGTAACTCGTATCGCGACCAGATGGCTATCTAAACAATATTGAATACCCTAATTTCGCTGTTCAGAACGCTAGCCCGGTCCAAGGGGTGAGCAGTAATGAGGGTGGAAGACGCAATCCTTTGGTATTCGTTATGCGGTAGCTGAGTTAACAAAAGTGCATTAAATGGCGTCCAAAGAGCAGAAACCAGCTGCTCGTCAGTCACAGCGTATAGCTCGACGAAGGGACCGAGTAATTCCGAGTGCCAAGGGCGAACAAGGTATAGAACACCCTGGGACCCCGTTACGTCCTCTAGCCTCTCCGGCAGTTCGATCTCGAGTGGTGTTAGACCAGACGCATGGATGTAGTACCTATAACCCATGAATCTCGATGTTTTCTCCTGAATAGCTGTGACTTGATAGGGAATGCAGGGTAGTGCAAGGAGGCGACCGAAGAATCGCGCAAGGGGCACCCTATCCGGTGAGTGGATATCGTGTACCTCGCCAAGTACGTTTGAGTCTGGAGTTCGCAGCTGAATCGACCGCACCGTAGGTGAGCCGGGGACGTCCGCTAGACTTAATACTTCGGATGACCGGAGCCCCTCCTCACTTATCGCTAATGACTGCTCTTCGGCATTCAGGTGAGGTGGAGGCATTGGTAGTCTTTGATACGAGGTGATGTCAGCAGGGAAACAGCTGTGAAATAATGATGGCTCTCCGACCCAATCCAGAACCGAGATGTCGCCGGACTGTGATACAATTTCGGTGAGGAGACGACCAAGTGCGTGCTCAGCGGATTCACCATACAAAACAGGGAGGTGGAGGTTGAAGATCCCAAAAAGTGAATAAGCGATATCTTCGGGTCGAGTGGTAAGGCGTGATGATGCCCACTGGAGTCTTGAACGCGCATCGTCTATGCCCGGAGAAAAGTCAGAGAGGAACCCGGGCTCTATTCCAGTCACCCTCTCCAGCTCTTCTAGCACGGTGGCATCCTCTTTATGGTTTGGAGATATGAGGTTCTTGTAAAGTGACCAATTTCGAGTGTAAAATAGCACGATTTGGGGAGCGAGTAGCTCTTGGAGGGTCCACCCACGTCTGAACCATTCGCTGTTCCCAATTGAACCAGTATCGGGCACATCGGAAAGGTATACGATGGTCAACTCAGACTGTCGATACCATGCGAACATCGATCCTATCGTTTCTTGTACCTCAGCACTGCTGTGTTTGTCGATGCAGCACGTGTCGCTCCATGCCCACGAGTAACCCCAGTCACAAGCAACAGTACAAAACCCTTGGAGCTTTCCTAAGCCCCCCACAGGCGGCATATTATATATCTTTTGGCCTTCGATGTCGCGCAATGACGGCTCGCCTGCTCCCCAGCGGTGAGAAAGTGTGACGTACTCGAAGTGTCTCGGCACCTCAGTATAAATGAGCTCCATTTGTTGATCTCGGTCGAGTGTTTTGCATCGAGACACCAGACGTTTGTATTGTGGGCTACTCAAAAAGTGAGACACCTGCGCATCCCGGTTGTACAGGACGCCAGTATGCGTGTGCAGCAGCCTGGTAGGCATGGTCTTGAGGGTCTCGAATGCAGTATTACGGATGACTAGGACAACATCAAAGTGGGTAACACCTAAGGCATCCGAGGACACCACGGCGAGTTGTGCCTTGATCTTCATTTGGACGCAGGCTGTGAGACAGCGTAGGGATATGTTGTAGTTCGGATCTCCACATTCAAGTACATCCAGGGCCTCTTGTTCGAGGACAATGGCTTCGTCCAGATCAGCTGCTGCGGGTTGTCGACGAAAGCGGTCTGCTAGACACTGTGCAAGGTCGTGGAGGAACGAAGCACGATTGGGACGCCCTTGTGGACAAAGTTTTAGCGCTTCACGTCTTAGAGTAACGGCGTCTTCCAAGTCACCGAATACCCCATACTCGTCGCGTCTACGCGACAGACAGAGGACGAGTTCATGGAGCGTTGAAGACCGCCACTGATGGCCAGGGGGACGTAATTCCAAAGCTGCACGGAGAAGCTTAATCGCCTCCTCCAAGTCGCAGACCTCGGCCTGCTTCTCGAACCTCATCCTGAGGTAGACGCCGAGACCGTAGAGAAACACATCACGATCAGGATGTCGTGGTGGGCGCAGTACCAGTGCTTCCTGTTGCATTGTAATGGCTTCTTCCAAATCATCGACTGCCCCCAGCTTTTCATATCTGTGGCAGAGGCAGACAGCAAGGTTGATGTATATGAGTGCTTTGGGGCGATGGCCCTTCCGATTCTCGACGGGTCGGAGTTTCAAAACATCGCGGTTCAAAGTGATCGCCTCGTCCAAGTCGTCGATTTCGCGCTTCATCTCGTATCTCTGCTGGAGGGCATATGCCAGGTCGAAGAGGGCGAGATAATGATCATCATGCCCTGGAGGACAACGTTCCAATATCTCTCGTTTGCGGGAAACATCGTCCATCGAATGTCGTTACACTGCGAGGTTATTCAGGATGGAAATGGGTCTGCCTTCAGACCATCAGTTGAACTGCCATTCGACAAGGACGTCAGAGACATACCTGGCTAAACCAGAAAGTGGGTAATCCTGATAGTCAGAATACTACCTGAATCAGCGAGGCTAATTGAGCAGCGAGAAGGAACCCACAAGTGAAGACAGACTACGCTGCAGACAATCTTGAGTGTCGGGATAAGGAACGAAGCTACATGCCGGTAAGCGCAAATAATGTAAAGGTAGACCGATAGGAAGCTCACTGATGGATTCCAGAAGTGCTGGTTGGTTGGAGAAGCGAGGACAATTTGACTGTGTTCCTCGAGTACGTCGCACCGATTGGAGATGAGGGAAAGCTCACAGCCAGTAGTCGAACGGTCAGTAGACGTCTTAGAGAGAGAGGGTAGGAAGCTGTGGCACACGAAGAGCACAGGCCACGTATTCCTACCCTGGGCCCTGCCTGAACACGTTCCCTTGTGTCTGACGCGCCACTGATCCCACATAGCAGCTTCTTCATTGACCGGTTTCTCCAGAGGATACAGCTTGTTCGTCTGAGTCCACGCTACGGGGTTGCAGCTAGCTTTGCGTGCCGTTCCCAGAACTGGTCTCATCGGTGAACCTCCAGGAACTGCTCGTTTCAACCAATAACCTGCTCGCTCGTTTCTCCTGTCGAAATCCGAACGTCGGTTATCATTCGCCGGAACCGTACTTGCTGAGCATCCTTCACAATGCTGCTCATATAGTCTGCTTGTCAAGCCGATCGAGTCCACAAGACTTCATGGCTTGATGATGAAGGATATGCGGACGCACGTCTCCTACATTAGAGGTATTGATCATTATGGCACTGTTTCACTTGTACCTTACTCTTTCTTGCCCTATCTGCTTCCATGTTCTAGGGAAGAAAAGCGAAAAAGAGGGAGCCATGACGTTTGCTCACAGGCAAACGAACGTTCCGTTATCCATCCAGGTGTGGGAACAAGGTGCACGAACCAACAACGGCGACTGGGCAGGGCAGCTTGGTGACCGGCGAGCAATCTCGATTCGTAGGTGCATAGGTTTCACCTTGTAGCCGGTGCTGATGTCTTCCAGTCGCCACGCCGCAGCCGTCCCGACTCTGACACAGCATACGAGTTTCAGCTCAAGGGTGCTGGCCGCACGCCATTCTCCCGCAGTACCGATGGCCTTGCAGGTCTTCGCTCATCTATTCGTGAGTATCTATGCTCAAAAGGCCTCGCACACTTTCATTGCTGTCACCCCAGCAATCGATACACTGTCGGGGATCAGATAGCCGCATGATGCAGACTTGCTTGTCTGCATTGATGACGCCGTGCTGCAACCATCTTGGCATTTCTTTCCGGGCACTTCGAGGACCAACCCCTTTAGTCACGCATCGCCGGCATCGAGATTGACATTGTCGAGCTTAGGAACGCGCTTGGCAGTCCACTCTCCACGGCTTCGTAGGGCCTCATAGGGATACCCAACACATGTATGGCTGCCAGAACGTGAGGTCACTGGCGCGGCCCGTAAAATCTGATACGGTTCACAAGAGCCGTTTGGACTCGCACGAGGTCTCGCCCGTCGAATGCGGGATTGACGATCACAAACTGCCATCCGTCGTTGCCCAGTTCACCGGTAGGGCGAAGTGAGATCCTGCTGTCGCAGCGTATCAGCCAATGAATGATATTGCTGTAAGTCATGCGAAACCGTACTGTGAGGACAAGTCAGCCACCTCAACTCTTGCTTCCCCTGCAGTAGTGCGCACGAACGTCTCGAGCAAGACCTTCGACTTCCAAGCGTATATCCCAGAATTCCATGTCATTATCTTCCACAGTGCTTCCAAGAAGGGTAAGCTCGAGCGGCTTTCTTACCATACCCTTGGCGCCGTCTGCACCCTTTCGGTGAAAGTGAGTCGTATTAACCATGTTTTTGGTCGTACTATCACGAGATTGCCTACTGCGAGGCTTCATACCGACTTCAAAGAGATCGACTCGCACTAGTGTGACACGTACGTCGACCATTGTTTCCTTCCACGGTCCGCTGTAACTGACGGAGCCTCTGGCCGGCAACTCACCATTGCGTATTCTGCCGCGGAGTAGCTTGGTCGTCAGCATTCACACAAGTGAAGAACTACCAAAGCATGATCAGTAAACAGTAGCTGGCCAAAGCTTTGGTTAGGGGTCAGGGTCAGCAACCTGATGAATGCAGACTGACATGTGTCTGCTGACAGTTGGGGACGTTGAGCGTTGAAGAGTGCGACCTTCGAGATCAGCGATAGAAGGCAAGAGCGAAATACGACTGGCGACAACACCATAAACTCGATGTGTGGAGAAAGATGTCTTGACTGCTATCAATCAGGCGACCTGCAATTTGCACACAGGTAGGTACTACGGGTAAACTCACTATGTACAATAGTCTTCGTAGCCCGTATCACGACCAGGTGGCTATCTAAACAATATTGAATACCCTGATTTTGCTGTTCAGAACGCTGGCCCGGTCGAAGGGGTGAGCGGCAATGAGGGTGGAAGACGCAATCCTTTTGTACTGGTTATGCGGTAGCTGAGTCAACAAAAGGGCATTAAATGGCGCCCAAAGTGCAGAAACCAGCTGCTCGTCAGTCACAGCGTATAGCTCCGCGGATGGACCGAGTAACTTCGAGTGCCATGGGCGAACAAGGTATAGAACACCCTGGGACTTCGTTACGTCCTCTAGGTTGACCGGCAATGCGATCTCGATTGGTGTCAGACCCGACGCATGGATGTTGTACCTATAATTCAGTGTCGACGGATCTGCCTTTTTCAGCTGAATCGCTGTGACTTGATAGGGAATGCAGGGTAGTGCAAGGACGCGACCGAAGAATCGCGCAAGGGGCACCCTAGCAGGTGAGTGGATATTGTGCGCGTCGCCAGGTACGCTTGAATCTTCGGTTTGCAACTGGACCGACCGCACCGTAGGGGAGCCGGAGACGTCTCGTAGACTTAGTACTTCAAATGATGGGAGCCCCTCACTTATCACCGATGACCGCTCTTCTGCATCCAGGTGAGGCATTGATAGTCTTTGGTACGAGGTGATGTGAGCAGGGAAACAACTGTGTAATGGTGACGGCTCTCCAACCCAATCCAGAACCAAGATGTCCCCAGACTGCGATACAATTTCGGTAAGGAGACGACCAAGTGCATGCTCAGCAGATTCACCATACAAAACGGGGAGGTGGACGTTGAAGATCCCGAAAAGTGAATAGGCAATATCTTCGGGTCGAGTGGTAAGGCGTGATGATGCCCACTGGAGTCTTGAACGTGCATTGTCTTTGCCCGGGGAAAAGTCATTAAGGAACTGCGGCTCTATTCCGGTTGCCCTTGCGAGCTCTGCTAACACGGTAGCATCCTTCTTATGGTTTTCAGACGTGAGGTTCTTGTAAAGTGACCAGTTTCGAGTGTAAAATAGCACGGTTCGGGGAGCGAGAAGTTCTTGGAGGGTCCACCCACGTCTGAACCATTCGCTGCTCCCAATTGAACCGGTATCTGAGACATCGGAAAGGTATACGATGGTCAAGGCAGACTGCCGATACCACGCGAACATCGATCCTATCGTTTCTTGTACCTCAGCACTGCTGTGTTTGTCGATGCAGCACGTGTCGCTCCATGCCCACGAGTAACCCCACTCACAAGCAACAGCACAGAAGCCTTGCAGCTTTCCTAAGCCCCCAGTAGCCTGCATATTATATATCTTTCGGCCTTCGATCTCGCGCAATGACGGCTCATCTGTTCCCCAGCGGTGAGAAAGTGTGACGTACTGGAAGTGTCTCGGGACCTTAGTATAAATGAGCTCCATTTGCTGATCACGGTCGAGTGTTTTGCATCGAGACACCAGATGTTTGTATTGTGGGCTACTCAAAAAGTGAGACACCTGCGCATCCCGGTTGTACAGGACGCCAGTATGCGTGTGCAGCAGCCTGGTAGGCATGGTCTTGAGGGTCTCGAATGCAGTATTACGGATGACTAGGTCAACGTCAAAGTGGGCAACACCTGAGGCATCCGGGGACATCACAGCGAGTTGTGCCTTGATCTTCATTTTGACGTAGTCCATGAGACAGCGTAGGGATATTCCGTAGCTCGCATCTCCACATACAAGTACATCCAGGGCCTCCTGTTCGAGGACAATGGCTTCGTCCAGATCAGCTGCTGTGGGTTGTTGACGAAACCGGTCTGCTAGACACTGGGCAAGGTCATGGAGGAACGAAGCACGATTGGGATGCCCCGGTGGACAAAGTTCTAGTATTTCACGTCCTAGCGTAACGGCTCCTTCCAAGTCACCGACTACTCTATACTCGTCGCGCCTACGCGACAGACAGAAAACAAGTTCATGGAGTGATGAGGACCGATCAAGACGTCCAGTGGGACATAGTTTCAAAGCTGTACGGAGAAGCTCAATCGCTTCTTGTAGGTCCTGCATCGCGGCCTGTTTCACGAACCTCTTCCTGAGATTGAAGGCGAGATTGTGAAGATATTCACCGCGACTGGGGTGCCGTCGTGTAAGAAACTTCAGTGCTGCACGTCCGAATTCTATGGCTTCTTCCAGGTCGGCAACCATCCCCAGCTTGTCATATCTAGTTGACAGACAGAGGGTGAGTTCGTGGAGCGTCGAGGACCGATCGCGATTTCCAGGGGTACGTAGCTCCAAAGCTGCGCGATGCAGCTCGATAGACACCTCCAAGTCGGTTATCGCAGCTGTTTTCGCGTACCTCCTCATGAAGTTACAAGCATGGTTGTGGAAAGATATGGCATGGTCGGCATGTCCTGGCGGACGCGGCTCTACCGCTGCTCGTCCGAGTGTTAGGAGTTCTGCACGGTCAGCAACTCTCCCCTGGCTGGTATATCTACGTGAAAGGCAAAGGATAAGTTGATGGATCGTTGGAGACCGCTGCTGATTCCCAGAGGGGCGTAATTCCAACGCTGCACGGAGCAGCTGAATCGCCTCTCCCAAGTCGCAGACCTCAGCCTGCTCTTCGAACCTCATTTTGAGGTAGTAAGCGAGATTGTAGAGACATATATCGCGACCGGGACGACCTGATGGACACAGTGCCAGTGCTTCCCGTTGCAATGTGATGGCTTCTTCCAAATCATCGACTGCCCCCAGCTCCTCATATCTAAGGGAGAGACAGAAAGCGAGGTGGTGAAGTGATTTGGGCCGACCATTCTTCTCATTCTCGACGGGTCGGAATTTCAAAGCATCGCGGTGGACAGTGATTGACTCATTCAAATCGTCGATTTCACGCTCTTTCTCGTATCTGTCATGGAGGCCATTTGCCAGGTCGAAAAGGGCGAGATAACGACCAGGATGCTCTGGAGGACAGCGTTCCAGTTTCTCTCGTTTGCGGGAAATGTCGTCCATCGAATGTCGTTACACTGCGAGGTTATTCATGATGGAAATGGTTCCGCCTTCAGACCATCACTGCCATATGACAGAGCCATACCTGTCTGAACCAGACAGTGGGTACTGCTGAAAGTCAGAATACTACCCAAATCAGCGAGAAGGAACCCACAGGCGAGGACAGACTACTCCGCAGATAATCTCGGGTGTTGGGATAAGGAACGAAGCTACATGCCGGTAAGCGCAAATAATGTGAAGGTGGGCCGAGAGGAAGCTCGCCTATGGATTCGGGGGATGCAGGTTGGTCGGAGAAGCGAGAGGAAACTTGACTGGGTCCCTTGAGTAGTTGGAGATGAGGAAAAACTCACTGGTAGTAGGAAGAGCACAGCCCACGCATTCCTACACAGCAGCAGCTTGATTGATCGGTTTTTTCCGGCCGATATACGGCTTGTTCATCCCTTTAGGAATGCGACAGCGAGGTACGGTTACTTAAGCTAGTGGTAGGTTGCTCGGGAGCTAGTGCAGGCGACGGAGGACTTAGGATCTGACGGGCATGCGGGGGCGACGAGTGGGCTCCTCGTCTCATGATCATTTCACACTATGGTAGCTACCTTCATATACGTTCGTATTATTTCACATCACATTCTATGGGGGCGGACACGTCTCTGGTCCGTCCTCATACCCGCAATATACGTCATTTCCCGATCTTGGGGGTTTGCTCTTTTCTGGACTGCGTACGACCTCGACTGGCTGTACTCAGTCTTCGTGTGAACTTGGCTTGTCGAGACTTCCGTCTCAACACTCCCCCTAGTGATTTGCTCGGCCCGGCCTCAAGCCCCGAGCCGAGCCGAGCCGAGCCTTCCTAGGCCGGGCCCAGGCCGAGCCCTTAGGACGGCCTGAGGGGGCTTTGGGCCCGGCCTGGGGTTTGGCAAAGCCCGAGCTGAGCCCTCAAAAGCCGAGCCGAGCCTTCAAGCCGGGGCTTTAGTGGCAGTACAGTATTTTCCATATTTGGTACTAACTTCCCATTCATTGGTAGTGATGCCACCTACTCCCTCGTCACTTTGCATGCCTGCATGCCCCCGCTACATCCCTTACTACCCTCAAGATGACATTTTGAGCAGGTAATGTTAGTCTACTAGTCATACGAACTTCCACACAATTGATTCCTGTCACCCTTTATAGGTCACTTTTGAGTGGTGGATCGATGAGGGCTGGACTTCGAGAGTGAGTGTACCAGTGACATCAAACTGACCTCACCACTATCTACAGGAGTCTCCCCTAGTCTCGTCCTAGTTACTTTTTATCTTTCCACATCTGGTAAACCCACCTTCTCCTCATACCCCGGAATTCGTATGCGCGTTTTCTCGCGAACCGTCGTGCCAAATCTCTCGCAAATTGCAGGCCTAGGACTACTCAACGAGACCTTTCCAACGGTATATCTTTGGTCGCGTTTGCCTCAGCGCTTCTGGAGATATCGACCATTTTCTGGTGGAAGGTACTGCACGACGAACTTTGACATAACTCGGTACTGGGTGCGCCGTTTTTCTTATTTCTACGTTTTCCCGTCTTCCCTTGATGCCCTCTACCACCTCCCGAGGTCTCTTAGAATTCCGCCTAGTAGTTGTGCCTTGACGCACCACCTCTCCCCCTGCCTCTGAGGTCATACTGCGTTTTCTGCCGAACCTTCGTGCCAAATATCTCGGTTTTCTAGGACGTGATTCTAGTCGACTAGGCCTTCCTGCCGATATACTTTTCGTCACTGTTGCCCCAGCATGTCCGGAAATATTTATGGAGAGAGGCCCAGTAGGACAAAATCTGGAATATCTTTGGACCGGGCAGCAGGTGCGCTTTTTTTTTTCTAATTCTTCATTAGTCCAACTCTTATTGATGCTCTCTACCACCTCCAGGAGTTTCGCATGGTTTTACCCAGTGCACAATGAGTATACTTTAGAGCCACTCTTACTACAGCAATGTTTCCCTACCAAATCTGTCATGTCTCGTCGTGTACCATTAACTTTTTCTTCTGGTCTCCATAACCACTCGTAAGCCCCGGCTCAGGCCGTCAGGCCGCGGCTTTGGGCCGAGCTGAGCCCTTATATAGGGCTTTTGGCGGCTCAGGGCTCGGCCCAACTTTTTTTGAGGCCGTGAGCCCCCACAGGCCGGGCCTAAGCCCCGGCTTTCAGGCCGAGCCGGGCCGGGAAAACACTAACTCCCCCTCAAGCCAGGTTCATACCCAGGCCTTTGGAGTGGAGTTCGTGTTTTGTTCTAGGTAGTGCCTTTGTAAAAATATCCGCCGTCATATCGGCAGTAGGGCAATATCTTAACTCTATGGTTCCACTCTTTGCACAATCACGGATGAAGTGGTTGCGCGTGTCGAAGTGTTTGGATCTTTGGTGATACTGGGCGTTCTTTGCAATCGCGAGTGCTGATTGGTTGTCGCCATGGAGCAGTGTGGCTCCCCCTTGCGGATGTCCGAGTTCGCTCAAGAGGTTTCTCAGCCAAATGGCTTCGCGCGCAGCATTGGCCATCGACGTATACTCGGCTTCCGCAGTTGAAAGAGCGACATGGCTCTGTTTCTTCGAGTACCAGGATATTGCACCCCCATTTAGTAGGGATACATAGCCAGATATGGACACGCGATCATCGTCGTTAGCGAAGTCGGCGTCGGAGTACATAGTGAGATCATTGGTACCCGCTCGGTAAGTGATGCCGGCGGTTGTGGTGCCTGCCAAATATCTTAGGATGCGCTTTCCCGCAGTCCAGTGTTGGAGCTGAGGGTTCGACGTGAATGACGCAAGTCGGTTCACAGCGTATGTGATATCAGGTCGTGTCGCGACGGAGGCATACATCAAGTGCCCGATGAGTGTCGCATAGTTATTGTTGTTAGATTCCGTGTTCCCGGGCTCCCCTTTTGAGAGTTTATGTTAGGCAGCGACGAGCGAGTAGCCTTTAAGAGGTAGTCGCGAGTGTCGATGCCGAAGAGAAAACCCTCAGAGACGAGAGTTAGGGGCGACCTCTCTTGCGATGATACTTTGAGCAAGACTTGGCTAACCCTCACTCGAGACGATGATCAAGAGTGGCTCAGACACGGAGGAATGAGATGAAGGAGGCTAGTTGCAAGGTAGCTAAAAGCTGAGGACCACAGACGGTCCACAGCCGGTCTAAATACCTCTACTGTACTCTAAGGCTGGCAAACGAAAGACATACCGAAGTAAGTAAATGACTCGACGACGAGTCATTGCCAAGACGCGCAGCACAGTCTGTACAGTAGCAACGATCACTGACCTATAGCAGGGAGCCCGATGGCGAACCGAGACACAGATGTCTCCACCTGCGACACAAGCGCAGCAACACAGGCCATCGGCGATACCCTGTATAGTCAGGACCGCAGTAAGGTAGAACAAGAAGAGAGGAAGACATAACGAGAAGACACTGCTCATAACACAGCAGTGGATCAACAGAAACAGGCCGGCGACGAGAAGTTGAAGGGCATCGTCGGCCATACAGGGGTAAGTATGAAGAGACGCGAGACGCGACTACTTACACGTGACTAGGCACGTGACCGCCGCGGGTACTATGGTACACAGCGAAAGGAACACTAAAAAGGAGAACAAAGGCAAGTAAGAACCATAGGTAGAACATGAAAGACGACACCGGGGAAGCATAGACAGGGGCTACTGCCCAAGAGGGCAGGAAGCGGGAACGATGGCGTAACATCACCCCCCCCTCAGGCTCGTCGAACACCCGATCGACGGCGGCGTTGAGATGGGCCGGGAGTCGGGGAACGGTTACGGACGGGGCGAAACGCACCGGTGTGCGCGGTAGGCGATCCGACGTCCGCAGGCGGGAGGGGAACGAGAGCCGGTGCGGCCGGAGTCCATCGCGATCCCTTGCCATTCTTGCACGACCAGTGCCCGAGATGGGCGCAGTCGAAGCAGGCGTACTGGAAAAGGGGATGGGTGGCAGGGACTTCGCGACGTCCAGCGAGGAAGAGTCGAAGTTCATAGTCGTCGACAACAGGATGGAAGGTGGCAGCCGGGAGAGGCGAGTAAGCGTAAACGGCGTTGTTAAGATGATAATCGGCCTTGCTCCACGTAGCTGACTCAAGGAACTCGCGCCAATGAAAGGCAGAAGCAGCGTGATGAGTGGATTCGGATAAGAACTTAGCTGCTTTGCTAAAGATGTCGTCGCGTTCCTTGGTATATCCGTTGTCGGCGAAGTAGTCCCACGATGTGGCGTTAGGGTTCCACGGGTCCTTGTCAGGGTCTTCGACCTTCGGCTTTACGTCGTTAGCGGAAGAAGCACCTCCGAGATCCACTCCCGATCCCTCTTCCTTTGGTCGATCATTGCTAGTACCACCGCTGACTTGGGCATCGGCATGAGTCCTCCGATACTTAGCACGAAAGGACCGGCATGCTTCCACGGTAGTGAACGACAGCGCATGGGAAACGATGGTGACCTGAAGAGAGGAGATTGACTGGGCGAGGAGACCGATGACGGATTCGACGGAGAGAGCGACGTCCTCAGGCATGATGTGGCGGGTGGAGTTGAGTTCCACAGGGACGTAGCCAAGGCTTACATCTGACTTTCGGAAGACCTCAGACAGCACCCAAAAACGTTCGTTCTGTTCTTCTGTTGCCCCGTCGAGTGAGTCCCCTCGGTCGAAGAGCGCAAGTGCCCAAACAACGTGGAGGTAGTCTGCTGACGTGGGTACCAACTGCCCTGTGACTGGGTTGGTTGTTGGGCAGGGTACATCGGCGGGGGTGAGATAGATGTCGGGAACAGCAAGGGTGGCGGAGGAACTGCCATCGGTTGCACGGGCAGAGGTTCCTTGACGACCGCGGGACTCATCGGACGTGGTGTTTTCGGAGTTAGGAACGGGTTGGTGGGGAGGTCCTCGACGGGACGAGGCCTGGGCGTTACTGACCCCACGACGGGAGCCTCTGGCGGCAGGCACTCGGCGAACCGAGAACTGCTGGAGGGGGAACGAACCCGGTGGGGGGACTTCGTCAAGGGAACGGAGGGACGACCCGAGGGTGGAACCCAGACTGGAGAGGCGAGATGCGGACGAGGTCGGTGAACTGGGGGGTGTGGTAGATAGGAGTAAGTCGGGCCTCGTGTTGACCTCGGGCTCGTAGGCGTCGTATTTGAAACAGTCGGCAACATCGTAGGGCATAGCGAGCAGGATGGGCGAGTTGGTGATGTGTGATCTAAGGAGGCAGGCGGCGGGAAAGCTTGTACTGCTCGAGTAGCTCGTCGGCATGGTCTTTTAACGAGCTCTTGGGTTCCCAAGTATTATCCGCATGTGAAAAACCTTTCCACTTGACGAGGAAAGATCTTTGCGCCTGACGACCGCGACCTGTGTTTTTATGATTTAGTATCACCTCGACTTCCCACTCAACTTCATCGTCTACCACCTCAGGGGGCGGCGGAGGTTCGGGAGTTCCATATTCGGCGGTCTCGTGATAGGGGACTAATCGGCCGGTGTGAAACACGGGATGGACGCGCCACGAATCAGGAAGGCGCAGTCGAACAGCCACAGGGGAGATGACTCGTTCGACTTCGAAAGGTCCGAAGCGACGCGGCGTAACCTTAGGCGACTGTCCCTGAACACGGAGATTGCCGGAATCGAGCCAGACTCGATCACCTTCTTTAAACGGAACGTAGGACCCTTTTGATCGGCGTTTCATGACTTCCTGCGCAGCTTTGTGAGCAAGGATGGCGTTATCGCGACAACTGGCAAGTCGTTCGAGACGTTCATCAACGCTGGGCGCTGTTGTGAGCCGAACTTCGGGGTAAGGCGACGGGTCATAGCCATAGAGGAGCGAGAAAGGGGTCTGATTATGGACGGAATGGATCCGGGAGTTATGCGCGAACTCAGCATCCGGGAGTTTGGATGACCAACTGTTGGGGTGTTCGGCGCAATAGCAACGGAGGTACGTTTCGAGTTCCTGGTTGACACGTTCGCTTTCGCCATTGGTCTGCGGGTGGTAGGCCGTAGACAGCTTAGATTGGACACCCAGGGACTTGTAGAGTTCCCGAGTGAAGGCGGATGCGAACTGCGGACCTCGATCAGAGATAACTGACTCCGGGAGACCATACCGAGCATATACGTGTTTGTGGAAAAGCCGAGCAATACCGAGAGAGTCGATATCCTTTCGGCAGGGGATAAACATAGCGGCCTTAGTAAGGCCTTGGTCCACTATGGTAAGGACCGAGTCGAACGTGTTTGAGACGGGAAGGTCCGTGATAAGATCCATGGAGATCTGCTGGAAGGGGAAGGGATTCTTGGGCGTATCGTGAGGGACAACGGGCGGTGTCACCGGGTGAGTCACCACTTTCGCGGATTGGCAGACGGGACATCCCTTCACGTATTCGCGGATATGTTTCCACATTCCTGGCCACCATACATCTTTCACCATCTTCTTCGTCATAGCCTTGATACCGGGGTGACCGGCCGAAGGGTGGTCGTGATATGAGACAAGGCATTCCTTTCGGGCTTTCGGGGGAATATAGACGCGATGCTTGTGCCGTTTGGTACCGTCTGTAGCCTTAGTAACTTCCGGATTGTCGTCGGAAAGTGTCGAGTCCTTTGGCGTTTCGCTCATGGCGCGCTCGTACACTTCCTTCGAAAGGGCGTAGATACCTCGTGTCTTCCCTTTGACGGGTCCTTCGTGAGGCGGAGGAGCACGAGTATCCGGAATAGGGGCGTTTTTCGGCTTGGAAACGGGCGGATTGGTAGGTTTCACCCCCCCCTCAAGCCACATGCTTTGGGGAAGCATGGTGGCGGTGACGGGTTCAGGAGGAGTGTGATCGCTACGGCGGGATAGAGCATCAGGGGCAGTCATAAGACGGCCCGGAGTATAAGAGAACTTTAGGGGGAATCCTTGTACATACGAAAACCAGCGGGTTTGCCGCTGCGAGAACTTCTGAGGTTCTTTATAATACTCGAGGTTTTTGTGGTCGGTATAGACGACGGTCGGTTCGACGGGGGATATGAGGTAGTGTCGGAAGGCCTTCAAGGCGCGAATAACGGCGAGAAATTCGAGGTCGTAGACCGGGTAGTTCTTCTCGGCACCTTTGAGGGACTCCGAAAGATACGAACACGGATGCCACTCGCCATCCTCTTGTTTCTGCGCGAGGACCGCGCCTGTAGCGGATTGCGAGGCATCAGTGAAGAGAGCGAACGGCTTCGTCGGATCGGGGATACGGAGGACCGGAGATGAACAGAGCGCCTGTTTAAGTTGATCGAAGGCCTTCTGCTGATCCGGACCCCAAGACCAAGGGACGTCCTTCTTCGACAAAGTGTGGAGTGGAGCGGTGACGGCAGAGTAGTTAGGAACGAACTTCCGGTAGAAGTTGGTGAACCCTAGGAACGATCGAAGTTGCGTAAGATTGCCGGGTTCAACCCACTTCTCGACGGCTTCCGTCTTAACTCCGTGAGTTTTGACTTGGCCATTACCGATGACGTAACCGAGGAACTCCACTTCTTCGGCCTCGAAGACGCATTTGGAAATCTTGAGACGAAGCTTCTCCTTTTGACAAATCCTCAGGAACTCGCGTACGTTTTGACGTAGCTCCGGTATAGTCTTCGCGTGGACGACGACATCATCCATATAGCCGACTTGTTTGCGCTTCATGAGTTGTTGTCGGAACGTAGTGTCCATATAGCGCTGGAAGGTCGGTGGCGAATTCTTCTGACCGAAGAACATGACGAGCGGTTCGAACAAACCGAGAGGGGTAGTAAAGGCTCCCTTCCAGACGTCGGAATCCTTTACTCGGATATTAGTGAAACCCCATCGGATATCGAACTTAGCGTAGTAGCGAGATTCGCAGAGTTCGTCGAGAAGCTGCTGCACGTTGGGTAGGGGGTAGGAGTCGTTGACGGTGTACTCGTTAAGGTGTCGGTAGTCCTGGATAAGACGCTTCTTTCCATCCTTCTTGCCGACGAAAAAGACCGGGGCGGCTTGATCAGATTTAGACTCACGGATCTTCCCGCATTTAAGGTTTTCATCAATGAACTCGCGAAGCGACTTCATCTCCTCCTGGGACATCGGGTAAATATGTCCCTTTTGGCGTGGGAAGTCCGGGACGGTTTTGATTTCGTGATCGAGCCCGGGTCGGTGAGGCGGCAACGGGATGTCGGTTTCGGAAAACACCTCGGCGAACTCCTTATAGTGATCGGGTAGGCTGACTTCATCCTTTTGCGAGGCCAGCTTTGCTTCTAGGTCGGTAGAGATAGTGGTCTTCCTTACTGAGGCCTCCGAACGGGCCCCTCTGGGGGTTTCCACGTCTCCCCAACTAAGAATCTTCCTTTCGGCCCAGTCGATATTGGGACGATACTTCTTCAGCCATGGCATCCCGAGTAAGATCGATTCGCACTTGAGCGGGAGTAGATAGGCCTTGATGCGCATACGACGGCCCTTCACTTCTGCGTTAAGCGTGACCTTCCGTCGAATGACGTGGACTTCTTGCCCGTCGAATGCCAGGACTTTCAGAGGAAACTCGACTGGATAAGTTTTGAGTTTGTGTTTGTCGACGACACGAGGATCGATGACAGTCATGTCGGCGCCGGAGTCGATTACAGCGCGGATTGCCACTTTCTTGTCGAGAAGTTGTACGTATCCCTCGAGAGATGAAACGGACATGTCGGATTCATCGGCGATACTAGTACAAGATTTAACAGACAAGACACTGACTTGAGGGCGTACCATCGTGGCTTTGGTTTGCCCGATTAAAAATCCTCCTTCTTTCCTTCACCAACCTTCGCTTCGACCTTTACCTCGGAGCGATCCTTGATGAGACTTTCAAATGTTTGAGGATCGATTTCGTAGGTACCCTGTTCGGTACGTTTGATATTGAACTTGGAGCCTCCAGGCACAGATGCCTGCTCCTTGCAGTCGCGCCTCATATGTCCGTCCTTGCCACAGTTGAAGCAAGTGACTGCGCGAACATTGTTGCGGGATTTGGGGCGAGGGAATCGGCGAGCGCGATCGACGTCCATAGCATTTGGATCTCTAGATTGAGTTTTTGATCCGAAAGAAAATGGAACGTAACCGCGTGACGATTCCTTCCTGTTATAGATGTCCTTGGAGACTTGCGCAGTATAGACTTCTCCAGCGGCGGTCATCCATTCGCTAACCGTAGAAGGCGGGTTAGGACGATCGAGGACCTTGTCGCGGATAGCCCGGTTGAGTCCTTGAGCGTAGAGGACCCCTCCCTCAACCGAGTCGTCCTTGAGTTTAGCTTGGTTGAACAGACCGAAAAATTCGGCTGTGTACGACTCGAGAGGACGGTTACCCTGCTCGACAGACTTGAGCTTGATGATAGCTTGTGCGCGTTGATCTCCGGCTTCGAAGGTAGCGTGGAGGATATCCTTAAACCCTTCCCAAGAATTCGGGTACTCGTCGTGGCGGCTTTCGATGAAATTGGCGATATAGTTGGAAGCGAAAGCAGCAGCGACTCCCTCGGTCATGTACGAGAGGGCGAGTCCGATCTTGACATGGTCGTTATGGTAGATGTGGGAATTAAGGGCGAGGTAGGCGTGGATTTGAGTTAGCCATCCTCGGAGTTCTCCAAACTTGCCTGAAAAAGCCTTCGGTTTGTTGATGTTGAATTCACGGCCTCCATTCACTTCAGGATCCGGGTTACTGCCTCGACTAGGTCGGGGCTCTGGCCTGGACTGAAGCTCCTGAATGCGGCGAAGTAGGGATTCGACTTCGGCCCTGGTAACATACTGCGGGACGGCTGAGGAACCATCCGCAGCAGGCACGGAACCGGTAGTCGGGTCTTGAACGGATGTCATGTTGCTAAAGATCTGGGGGAAGATCTGAACGTCGGCTTCTTCGGATTCTTCTTCCTTTGTAGGGATGTGAAGATCTTGGTCACCAAGTGTTGATCCGAGATCCGATGAGAGATCGATTTCCTGATCGGTGTCGGAAACGTCACCCGAAGTAGGGTCCCTAGTTTCTAAGAAAGCGGGGTTGCGTAAAGGAGTTGGAACAAAGGGGATCGTGCCAACAGGGGCACCGTGCTGAACGATGAACGACTGCTGTCGTTTGCGAGAGACGGAAAAAGGGGCAGATGGGATCGCAGGGGCTTTGCCCTTCGAATGCGATAATCGAGGTGGAACGGCGGGAGGTCTCTTCCCAGATGAAGGACCGCGATAAAGATCTTGCTCAGACGACGACGTCTTGGGCTAAGAGAATAGAGCCTAGACCTTGGCCAGTCTACGCTCCTACAGATAGGGGCGAGTTGCTATAGGGCTAGACGGAGGTGAAACTTGTCCGGTAGCAAGTACAGATACTTATCGGCCGAACAGAGGTTTGGGGTGGCGACAACCGCAAGCCGCACAGTTGCGAGGTTACGAGTTGGAGCCGGATAGGGTGAGTGGGATGGAGCGAGTCTTGAACCGCACAGATGCGAGTTGTCGGACGAGCTCCGGGGACGAGCTTTTAGCTTTTGTTAGGCAGTGACGAGCGAGTAGCCTTTAAGAGGTAGTCGCGAGTGTCGATGCCGAAGAGAAAACCCTCAGAGACGAGAGTTAGGGGCGACCTCTCTTGCGATGATACTTTGAGCAAGACTTGGCTAACCCTCACTCGAGACGATGATCAAGAGTGGCTCAGACACGGAGGAATGAGATGAAGGAGGCTAGTTGCAAGGTAGCTAAAAGCTGAGGACCACAGACGGTCCACAGCCAGTCTAAATACCTCTACTGTACTCTAAGGCTGGCAAACGAAAGACATACCGAAGTAAGTAAATGACTCGACGACGAGTCATTGCCAAGACGCGCAGCACAGTCTGTACAGTAGCAACGATCACTGACCTATAGCAGGGAGCCCGATGGCGAACCGAGACACAGATGTCTCCACCTGCGACACAAGCGCAGCAACACAGGCCATCGGCGATACCCTGTATAGTCAGGACCGCAGTAAGGTAGAACAAGAAGAGAGGAAGACATAACGAGAAGACACTGCTCATAACACAGCAGTGGATCAACAGAAACAGGCCGGCGACGAGAAGTTGAAGGGCATCGTCGGCCATACAGGGGTAAGTATGAAGAGACGCGAGACGCGACTACTTACACATGACTAGGCACGTGACCGCCGCGGGTACTATGGTACACAGCGAAAGGAACACTAAAAAGAAGAACAAAGGCAAGTAAGAACCATAGGTAGAACATGAAAGACGACACCGGGGAAGCATAGACAGGGGCTACTGCCCAAGAGGGCAGGAAGCGGGAACGACGGCGTAACAGTTTACTCCCAGCATCGAGCGGGGTTTTTACTGCATTTGCATTTCGCATGCCGTGTTTCTTGAGTACACCCTCGATGTATTTAGTTTGTGTGAGCGTGAGTGTGCCTGCGGCACGGTCGCGTGAGATCTCTAATCCCACGATCTTGCTCGGATCACCGAGGTCCGTTACCTCGAACATGTTTTGTAGTTCCGATTTTAGGTGTGTCATCAGTTCAATGGTGTTGGTCACCAATATTAGGTCGTCGACCCAAACCGTGATTATTTCTATCGTAGTGGAGGTCTTTCTTATGTAGACACAAGGGTCGGACTGGAGGCGGTTGAACGTGACTTTCTCGAGCTTTTGATTAAGCTCCTCGTTCCATGCCCGACCTGACTGCTTTAGGCCATATAGTGTTTTGATTAGTCGGCATAGACGGTCTGTACCGTCATCGTAGCCCTCGGGCTGCTTCATATATATTTCCTCTTTTAGATGACCATTTAGGTACGCGCCCTTGACGTCCATTTGTTGGATCTCCCAATTTTGGGCGTTGGCTAGAGATAAAATAAGTCGGATCGTCTCCAGGCGGACTACGGGTGAATAAGTATCATTGTAATCCATGCCCGGTACCTGGGAGTACCCTTTGGCGACCAGTCTCGCCTTGTACTTTTGTAGATTACCGTCTTTATCATATTTTCGGGTGAAAACCCATTTATTGGACACAGGCTTCCGCCCTTTGGGCGGGTCTACTAGCTCCCATGTACCTTTGTCACGAAGTTGTTGTAGTTCTGCTTCGACTGCCCTCTCCCATTCAGGCCAGTCAGGGGAGTTCTGTGCTTCCCTCAGTGTTTTAGGGTCGTTCTCGCCCAACGTAGTCTCGTTGAATGTAAGGTACACTCTGTCGGCAGACGAGAGTCTTTGATTATGTGAGCTGTCATCCAAGTTTGGATCGTTGTCCGAATCGGATGCACTCGGATCTGGACTTGGTTCGTGCACGGTTTTAGCCCGCTTACTAAGCGGTTCGGCCTCGAGCACGGTCCCTTTTCGCTTCAGTCTTATTTTCAGCGCTGTGGGTTCTTGTGCGCTTTCCTCTGTGCCCTCAACTGCTCCTCCTGCGGGTCGCAAGTCAGGCGCGGGGGGTTCATGTTTCGAAAAGTGATAGTTTCGAGAGTGTTTAATTTGTCTCGTTTTGACGTCAAAATACTGAACAGCCTTTGGGCCATCCAAGAAGCCCAAGAAGGTGTGCGGGTGTGATCTCGCTGCTAACTTCGAGGTGGACAGGCTCTCGTCTAGTATCCAGACGGGCGTCCCAAACTCTTGCAAGTGAGATACATCTGGTTTCACACCATGCCAAAGTTCGTATGGGGTTTTGTCGCAGGTACGAGTCCATGCTCGATTTCTCAGGTATACTGCATGGTTGATAGCTTCGCACCACAGTGATCTTGGTAGATCCTGTGCTATGATCATGGCGCGAGCAAGCTCAACAACTGTGCGGTTGAAGCGCTCGGCTACGCCATTCTGTGATGGTGAGTACGGCGCAGTGGGTTCGAGGAGTATCCCCTTATCCTTGTACCACGCGCTCATGGCATTATTGATATATTCAGTTCCGTTGTCACAGCGAAACCTCTTAGGTAGAACGCCATATTGGCGTTCAAGCATCAAGGCATATTCTTTGACTCGGTCTGTAGCCTCACTTTTATTTTTCATGTAGTACGTCGTAGCGTACCTCGTAGCATCATCAATAAACGATATATAGTATCGCATCCCGCTAAGAGACGTGGTGCGGGCAGGTCCCCACACGTCTGTATGTGTGAGCTCCCCCCGAGCCTTTGCTCGATGTTTGGCTTCGGATGGGTGTGGCTCACGTGTCTGTTTGGCGGCTGTGCACGCCTCGCAATCAAAATCAGATGATGTGTCATCTGCTGTCAGGCCGGTAACGAGCTTCTTTCGGAACAGTCTCCGAAGCCCGCTTAAGCCGATGTGGCCAAATTTCCGGTGCCATACATTCCATGGGCGTTTTTCGACGGCTTGGTTCGTCTCGTCGTGCTCATGCCTGACAGCTTCGAATTGTAGTTTGTACAGATTACTTTGTCGCTTCCCAATGGCAATCATGTTACCAGAGGGATCGTACAGTTTCATACGGCCGTTGCCACAGGTGGTACGGCCACCTTGGGCGTCCAAGCGGCCAATCGAAAATAGATTATTTGGCGACGTTGGCACGTGTAGCACGTCACGTAAGTGCACGGTGACAGTTCCGTCAGTTAGCTTGCTGCGGACGGTGACAGTGCCACGCCCTAATGCAGTAGCGGGGTGTTCCCCGATGCCAGCTACAGTCTTGTTCGACAGTGGCTCATAGTCTGTAAATGCGTCTCTTTGAGCGCATATGTGTGAAGTCGTAGCGCTATCGGCCAGCCACTCATAAGCAGAATAGTCGTCTGATTTCGACGATTTAGAGTCTACACTTTCGGAGGAACTAAATGCTACATCGCTAGAGTCCTTTCTCTCTACGGCACGATGCGCTTTGTCAGATCTACCCGACCGTTTATCTCTATGGGACCGCTTCCTCCCTCGGTCTCGGTCTCGGTCTCGGGATCTGGATCTGGGGCGTCTGCGCCTCTCTCTATCTTTATCCGCACGCGGGTTCGTCCAACACTCGTTAGTGGTGTGGCCAAATCTCCGGCAGTGCCCGCATTTGGGCTTGTTCCTGTGGCGACAGTCGGACGTTTTATGATTCGTCCGGCCACAGATGTCGCAGGGATCTAAGTCGGCAATTTTACGCTTCTTCTCGGCGTTCCTGGCGTGGTACGCAGAGTCCGTCTTCTTCTTACTGGTACGGCGCTCCCATTCAATGCGGATAGCAGAGATTACTTCCTGCGTAGTAAAGCCAGTGTTTGACCCGCCGAGGTAGCACGTGACGATGGGGTCCCAACTCTTGTCGAGGGACGAAGTCAGGATCGCCTGGAACTGCGAATCCCCGATCGTATCTCCCATCTCGTGTAGGCGATTTTGGAGCTCGCGTAGCGTATTGATGTGTTGTAATACATCCGTATCTTCTTCGGCTTTGGTCGCGTATAGTTCTCGCCTAATGGCTGCAATAGACTGTTGTCCGCGGGTCTCGTGTACGGTGCACAAATTTTGCCATAGAGTAGCGCTAGTCTCTTCACCCGGGTGGGCGTGAATGGTCTGGCTATTCGCGAGATTAGTCATCAGGGTCGCGTACGCAAACCTGTCTCGCTTAGTGATTTGCTCGGCCCGGCCTCAAGCCCCGAGCCGAGCCGAGCCGAGCCTTCCTAGGCCAGGCCCAGGCCGAGCCCTTAGGACGGCCTGAGGGGGCTTTGGGCCCGGCCTGGGGTTTGGCAAAGCCCGAGCCGAGCCCTCAAAAGCCGAGCCGAGCCTTCAAGCCGGGGCTTTAGTGGCAGTACAGTATTTTCCATATTTGGTACTAACTTCCCATTCATTGGTAGTGATGCCACCTACTCCCTCGTCACTTTGCATGCCTGCATGCCCCCGCTACATCCCTTACTACCCTCAAGATGACATTTTGAGCAGGTAATGTTAGTCTACTAGTCATATGAACTTCCACACAATTGATTCCTGTCACCCTTTATAGGTCACTTTTGAGTGGTGGATCGATGAGGGCTGGACTTCGAGAGTGAGTGTACCAGTGACATCAAACTGACCTCACCACTATCTACAGGAGTCTCCCCTAGTCTCGTCCTAGTTACTTTTTATCTTTCCACATCTGGTAAACCCACCTTCTCCTCATACCCCGGAATTCGTATGCGCGTTTTCTCGCGAACCGTCGTGCCAAATCTCTCGCAAATTGCAGGCCTAGGACTACTCAACGAGACCTTTCCAACGGTATATCTTTGGTCGCGTTTGCCTCAGCGCTTCTGGAGATATCGACCATTTTCTGGTGGAAGGTACTGCACGACGAACTTTGACATAACTCGGTACTGGGTGCGCCGTTTTTCTTATTTCTACGTTTTCCCGTCTTCCCTTGATGCCCTCTACCACCTCCCGAGGTCTCTTAGAATTCCGCCTAGTAGTTGTGCCTTGACGCACCACCTCTCCCCCTGCCTCTGAGGTCATACTGCGTTTTCTGCCGAACCTTCGTGCCAAATATCTCGGTTTTCTAGGACGTGATTCTAGTCGACTAGGCCTTCCTGCCGATATACTTTTCGTCACTGTTGCCCCAGCATGTCCGGAAATATTTATGGAGAGAGGCCCAGTAGGACAAAATCTGGAATATCTTTGGACCGGGCAGCAGGTGCGCTTTTTTTTTTCTAATTCTTCATTAGTCCAACTCTTATTGATGCTCTCTACCACCTCCAGGAGTTTCGCATGGTTTTACCCAGTGCACAATGAGTATACTTTAGAGCCACTCTTACTACAGCAATGTTTCCCTACCAAATCTGTCATGTCTCGTCGTGTACCATTTGTTGGAGATTGAATCACCCCTGTGTGATGTCTATTTTGGTACACTTTTTTACCTGCTTACATAAGCGCTTAGAGCGCACTTAGTAGTACACTTTGGTACTATTCCCTCAGTAGTTGAGTCACTACTGAGGGTAAGTCTAGGTATTCCTACCACTACACTACTTACTGATCTCCTGTAGCTGCCTACAGGTACATCTAATATGATAGTAGTTGAGTCACTACTGAGGCTGCCTACAGCCTTTCCAACAGGTTATGAGCCCCGCATAGCGCAGAGAAAATTTTTATTGAAGGCAACTCGTACTCGACTCGAAAAAAGAAAACTACTCAACAAACCATTACTGTCCTTACTGGAAAGCTAGTGGATACTACGACTGATGGATTACCTTCCCGAGCTCACAGACAATGGGCACAATTGGATGAGTTATGGAAACTCAGTCCTATGCGCCATTAATGATGAAGGCTTGATGGGGTTCCTAGTCGGGTCCAAGAGACGACCCATACATCCAGCAGAGCTAGAAGGTCGAGGTGAGGGATGGACACCTCAGACCAACGAGGAACGAGACGAGGTCGCGGTATGGCGAACCGCCGAACAGTCATGGACTCGAAGAAATGCGACAGTAAACTACACAATCATTTGCGGAATCCCGGATACCATTTTCTCATCCATGCTACACCTAAAATCACCACTCGAAAAGTGGTATTACCTCGAAAACCGTTTCGGCCGAATTCCGAGACCTGAGAGCTGGCTAGCAGCTGAAGAAGCTATGCGACAAAGCAACTTACCCTTCGAGCGAGACACAGCTGGAGAAAGCAGTCAGGAAGTTGGCGAGAGGAATGACGAACCAAAAATCTCACCTGGTAGTCGTGAAGACCCTGTGGACGGCTTGAACGACTGCACCGAGACCGAATCCGGGTACCTAACACCCGAGACCGAGGTCGCTGAGAGGAAGAATATGGAACCTAACCCACCAGTGGTTGAGGTTGGTGGTGCAGACCTGGAACTGTCGGATGAACACGCAAATATGGTCGAAGCACCTGACGAGGGCAGTTGGTGCGCGAGCGACGAAGTCGAGGAGAGCCAAGACTTACCAGGGTTGAGCTCAAAGGCTCTCGAACCCGCAGGTGACACCACCAGACCACCTGGTAGTCGCTCTATCGAAAGTGGGCCACTACCATCCTTCGAAGAGGATCAGTCCACCCGGACGCACAGCGACGAACCGATTCTCGACATACCTGATCCACCCAGCACCCATATCGAACTCTCTGTCCCACGAGTCAAATCCCCTACACTACAGAACGACCCTGAGGTGACAGGAAGTACCCTAGGGGACCCCAGTAAGGAATCCGAAAGGTCTTCGCAGCTGCGAGAGACCGAACGACCCGAACCTCATCGAGATCGTACGTCCGAAGGAAAATTTCGCATTTACGAAGGACGGTATACCTGGGACACCCCACCTAACGAAGTCTGGGGTATGGGGGTGCATAAGCATGCTCGAGTGGGTATGGGGGATAGCAGAGACATCGAGCCGATAACGACGAAGCTGGAGATAAGGCCTGTTAGCGCCAAAAGGGCCAGGATGTGGAACGCCTTACCTAGGCCGCCAGAACCGCCTCCAAATGACCCCACTCGCACCTCTAGTACCTTCAGCGACCCCCGTCGACGAGGAAGACTGAAAGCGAGCGCTGAAAACATCAGCAACGCACCTGTGAGGCAAAACGCCTGTCGTGCAAGAGTGGTCTTCGTGCGGCCACTCCTACCCCTCCTTGCACCCTCGAATCGATCCTTGGGCCCTACCAGAGGGTTATGGACGACCAATATAGGCTGTAGAAGGGTCAGATGTGCGAAACGAGACGAAACGAGAGGTGGCACGTACCGAACGGCTCGTGCCCTCATGCAGCTGTTTCAACCCTTCCCTATACCTTCGAAATGGCTCCGATACCCTACGGGAGGGTTACGGATGGTAAACGTACGCTGTAACGAAGTCAGCAGTGCCAGGGAAGTCCAAACGAGAGGGTACCCGTACCTTGATAAGCACAGACAAGCCTGTGTCACCATTTTGCCATTTCTAGCACCCAGGAAACGCTTGAAACCCCCCTGGGGTGTTCTTGACCCTTATCAGAGGCAGGGGGTGCCTCCCGAACATACTCACAGTGTCGACAAACCGTCATTATTCGAAGCGGCTGCCTCGCAGCAGCAGTACAAGGCAGAGGACAGCGCACAGCAAGAGTACTCCCAAAATGGAAGTTGCGACAACGCGGCGCGTCAAACACGACCAAACATCACCCGTACTCACATGGACTCGAAGCTCTACTAGCAGAAGCTTGCACACTCGTTTATTGAATTGATTATTGAGTATACATTCTTTTTGAGTCATATTTTCTGCACTTCTACTTATCACACAGTGGAGCTTCAGGGGGTGTGTTGGAGATTGAATCACCCCTGTGTGATGTCTATTTTGGTACACTTTTTTACCTGCTTACATAAGCGCTTAGAGCGCACTTAGTAGTACACTTTGGTACTATTCCCTCAGTAGTTGAGTCACTACTGAGGGTAAGTCTAGGTATTCCTACCACTACACTACTTACTGATCTCCTGTAGCTGCCTACAGGTATCGCGCAGAGGGATAAAGGGGCAAGGGACTAGGCTGAGCACTTGCCTTATAGTTCAGTTGAGTCTTGGACTTGAGTAATAGGACGAAGTAGTTGTGTGAGAGAAGTAACTCGTTGAGCTGCTACAGAGTATGGGCAGAGCCCAGTGGTATATATACATCTCAGGTGCGCACGGACCAGGCGTGCTGTCACCGTACAGTAAACTACTATATTTGTATCTAAGAGGACCTTCCATATAGGTACAACTCTGTCTTTCTACTAGGAACGTATTATCCGGTAATCCGGTATAAGAGAACACCGTAGAATATGAAAGAACGTTGTGGAACTGTCAACGTCACATGACCGGCTTGGACATAGCCGTACAGCCGTAGAGTTTCACATGATATGTTCAACACTCCCCCTCGCTCTAATTTGGGTTGATAACCAATCCTAATGACGAGCGATTTTCTTCGAACTTCTGCCATGTGAGACTTTTAGTTAACCCATCAGCCCGTTGGCGATTGGTGTTAACATATTCTATGGCGAATAACCCTTCTTCGACACATTCACGTACAAAGTGCCATTGAATGTCAATATGTTTCGAACGACCATCGGAAACTGGGTTCTCAGCGATAAAGCGAGCACCCATGTTGTCACAATAGAGAATGGTTTTATCCATATTGAACGACAATTCTTTGAAGAGCATATCAAGCCATTTAATTTGCCTGGCAGCATCACACATCGCCATATATTCTGCTTCAGTAGAAGAGAGAGCGATTGTTTTCTGTTTTCGGGATCTCCACGAAATAAGGGAGTTGCCATAATACATGGCAAAGCCAGTTGTTGAATGGCGAGTATCTTTGTTTGATGCCCAGTCAGCGTCTGCAAAGCCATAAATTCGATTTTCGTTCCCATGATAGCGCAAGCACAAGTTCGAAGTAGATGCCACATAACGAACAATATGAAGTGCTTGCTTAAGGTGTAGATCGGTAGGATTCGACATATATTGAGACATTCGGATAACCGAATATGCTATGTCTGGTCTGGTTCCCAGAGCCATGTAAAGAAGAGATCCTATAACCGATTGAAACCTGGAACGAAGTTGCGAAGTGGCTTGATAATTGTCTGGAGCTTTCTCAGGTTGATAGCCTGAAGGTAGAGGTGTGCGAACCGAAGTTGCATGCTCCATGTTGAAACGCTTTATGACTTTTTGGACATATGGGATTTGGTGTAACCAAAGTTCTCGAGACTTGCGATTACGAGATATCTGAATACCAAGATACTCTTTAACTTCGCCAAGATCTCTTGATTCCCATTTCTTCATGAACTCGTCTTTCTTTTTCTTCAGGAGGTTTTTGTGTGATCCGAGGAAAAGTCCATCGTCCACATAAACCAAGAAGATGACAGTACCGGCTTTCGATTTGTAAATGTAAACTCCGGCATCAACTTTAGATCGCAGGAAACCCATGCGCAAAAGTGATTGGTGTAACTCTTTGTTCCATGAGAGTGCTGCTTGCTTCAATCCGTAGAGAGCGCGCAACAACCGATAGACTTTGTGCTCTTGACCTTTGACTTTAAATCCTTCCGGTTGTTCCATGTATATTTCCTCGTCTAGCTTGCCATAAAGGAAGGCGGTTTTAACATCCAGCGCTTCCATGTCCCAATTATACTGCGCTGCATGAGCTAGTAGGATTCGCACAGTTTCGAATCGTGCGACCGGAGAAAAGGTGTCTTCAAAGTCAATTCCATACTCTTGAGTAAAGCCCTTGGCTACCAAACGGGCTTTGTGACGACCATCGCTTTTAATAGCATAAACCCATCTTGACTTTACCAGTTTACGACCTGGAGGAGGATTCACCAGTGTCCATACTTTTCTTTCTTCAATCGATTTAAGTTCATCCTTCATCGCGTCAAACCATTTCTTTTGGTCTTCTTTAGGAAGTCGCATAACATCCTTAAAGTGTTCCGGAACTGTTTTGATACGCGCAGCTAAAATGGTTACGAAGCTCATTTGTATGTCTCGATACGCTCCGTCTATAGCTTCCGGATGACGCGAAGGTCCAGCCTCTTGTTCCTGGAGGAGAGGAGATGGTGGACGAGCTTCCTCAGCTCTAATCCTTTCATTTTCTACTGCTCTAGAACGCATATGTTCTGAGGGTAGTTCATCAAATCTCCTTTCTTCTATAAGTTCTCGAACCCCTTGAACATTACGAGATTGATCCTGGAGTAACTGATGAAGACGATCTCGATTTTCACGAATCTCTCTTTCAATCTCAGCAGGATTGCGACGGTCACCGTACACATTATCTGGTCTGAGAGGAGCTCGAGTCTGTCTTCCGGATCTTCTCGGAGGCGGATCAGGTGAAACATCTTTTCTTTGTGAAGGATGTGTCCAATCACGTGGTCTCTTTCTCCCAAGCTGTTGTATAGGAGGTGATGGACGTCGATTGGTACGAGGAATTGTCCCTGGTGATGGATGACGAGGTTGTCCATCGTCCTGGTCTCCATTGCCATTCCTCGGTGGGTTTTGTTGTTGTGGACTAGGTGATCGAGATTGGGGTCTCTCGTCCCTGGGCGGATCAGGCCCATTATCCATCCCGAAGTCTACGTCATCGGGTAGGTCATCTGGTATTTGGTTCGTCACAGGAATTAGGTCTGAGTCATCGGATTTCTTGTCCTTATCCTTATCTGTGCTACAAAAAGGAAAAACATCTTCGACAAATTTTGCGGTGCGAGCGATTATTATTTTCTGGCCATGCAAGAAGCGATAGCCTTTGGTATTTATTTCATAGCCCAAGAAAACCATTTCCTGAGCATGAGGATCCAATTTATCTTTCCGTTGATCTTTGGGAATCCAAACGTAAGCCAAACATCCAAAGACTCGGAAGTAAGATATGTCAGGTATTTTGCCTAAAAATAGTTCCACTGGAGTCTTCCACTGGATACGCCGAAGTGGAGTGCGATTATAGACGTGTAAAGCACAGTCAAATGCAAAATTCCAGAACCGTTTTGGTATACAGGCATGATGGCGAATTGTCCCAGCTTTCTCGAGTATCGTGCGGTTAAACCTTTCAGCACGTCCATTTTGTTGAGGTTGGTCGGCGATTGATAGTTCATGTGTAATACCCTTGGAGTTGAGGAGCGTTTTGAAGGCATGGCCCATAAACTCTCCCCCTCGATCCGAACGAAAAGTCTTCAACATACAACCACAATGCCGTTCAACGTTGGTAATCCAATCAGTGAATCTGGCCAGGGTGTCGGACTTGTTTCGGAGGTATAGACAAAAGCCCATGGAGGAGTAATCATCCAAAAGGGTGAATACATATTTACTGCGGTAATAAGACTCCACAGGTAGTTCTAAAAGATCGCCATGTACCAGTTCAAGCGGTTTAGAAGCTCGCTTGGCGGACGGATGAAATGGGTCAGAAGCCAATTTGCCTTGGGCACAACCACGACAAGTTTCAAGAGGTTTCGCGATTAGCTCAGCAGGAAACCCTTGTAGGTGACGCTTGCAATTTTTAAGTACAGATATGCCCGGATGTCCGAGGCGATTATGCCAAAGAATGTATTTGTCCACTGTGATATTCCCTAGGTCTACGGTATCGGCGCTGGAGGAATGGACAGGTACTCCATAGAACCAGTGCAACCGCGATGTAGACAAGCATTTCGCCTTGAGAACAACGCGACCATCGGGAGCACAGATCACCTCGTTATGTTTCGTTGCTCGAGAGGTCATTCCTTCTCGAAGCAGTTGATTTCGTGAGCATAGGCGTTTAGAAAAATCTCCATGGTGAACCGAATGGAGAGTCAGGTAGTTTCCATTTTCTAGTTTTAGGACAACAGTCCCTTTTCCATATATTTTGGCAGGTTTTGTTCCAGCTGTGTTAGCGAACTCTGGATATGCTAAGGCCTTATAAGTTAAGAAATCTTCTCGATTAGGAGTGACGTGGTGTGAGCAACCACTGTCCAACATCCACATACAGTTCTTGGAAATAAGGTTAGTAGCGATGTTGGTTTCCAACTCACAAGGATACAAGTCAAAGCAGTCGTCATTGTAGTAAACATCAGCAGCACCACATACAGGTAAGTCGTCATCATCATGAGGGAATTTTACGAGAGGTAAAGAAGGCGGAGGATATCTATGCTCGGATACCGAAGCATGAAAGTCCTGCAAGGAAACCTTTACTCGAGATACTCGACGCCTAGACTTCTTAGGTGATCTACGATCTGGTAGAAGCAACCTCTCTCCCTCATCATCTGCACCCAATGATCCGGAAACCGGAACGGGACCGTCGGATCTATCAGGGTTAGGACCGGAGTTGGAGGCCCTCGGATCATGTCTGTTTTCTGATTCAACAGATGTCCATCTCGGTGAGGTCCCCTCCAAAACTCCCATTCGATCCGGTGCGGGAAGACCCTGCAATACCCGAATATTTGTTCCGGTTCCTAAACGACGAAGGCAGATGGAACAATTGCAGATTTTAGTGGTGTCCTTGTCCAGCATTTTAGCAACGTACTCAACTTGTTCCTCGGTAACGGGAACAGGAGTTGTATCTTGATCAAACTCCTCAAAACGGGAGGCGTCGTCAATGTTTACATTGTTAGTTTCGAGGGCATATGACTCGTAGCCCTCTTGTTCGTAGTACTGGTAATTTGCTTCCTCATCGGAAGCGTTGTTGTCGTAAACCTGGGATTCCTCAGGTTCGGCGTTATTAAAATCAACGGCGTTAAAACGACCGCGACCACGACCACGACTACGACGAGCACGACCCTTTCCTTTGTTTTGAGGTTGTTGTTGTTGCTGTTGCTGTGGGGGTGCTCCCCCTCGAGACGGACCACCACGTCCTCTGAATGATGCACGACCTCGACTAGGGTATGGCGTCCCTGGTCGGTTTATATGTTGTTCCGTGGGATGGTTACCACGGCATTTGCGGCAGCGGGGAGGTTTACCAACCCTCGCTATGAGTGGCTGCGATGAAGATGCTTCTATTCTGGATTCCAGTTTAGGAAGCGATGACTGTCCGGTTCGATGTGACGAAAGTTCTTTGAGACGAGTGGTGACCGTGGCGATTTTCAAATCTTTGGTTTCGACGGATGATAAGATATTAACGGGGCCCTGTCCCCAACGATCGGTAAAGGCTCCACAAAGGAGCATACACTGTACTGGCTCGGATAAGGTTAAGTTTTGAGTCGCAAGCGACCCAAGGATCATATTAAACTCCGCGAGTTTAGATCCGAGGTCATCCGTCGGATTAATGCGGATTTTAATCAACCTCATAAAGTCCGTATAGGCGGATACCGCCGACGGAGAGCCATACTGCTTTTCAAGATAATCCCACATCTTGTGTGCAGTATCCAGGGCATCCATAGAAACCGCAATAACCGGGTCACAATAAAGAAGAATGGTTCCCATTCCTCGTTGGTCTTTCGTCTCCCAAGCTGCAATTGCCTCAGGAGGGGCAAGTGGCTTTGTAATCGAACCATTTACGACTCCCCAGACATCAAGGGTCATAAAGTATCCTTTAATTAACGCTTTCCAAGAAGGGTAGTTTGACCCGTTAAGGCGTGGAATGTTTTTGGACGAAGAAGATTCTTTTTGGTTGGCCATTTCTGCTAGAAGTGTTCTAGCGTCAGCATAAAGTCCAGAACCTGATCATAAGTGTAGTCCATGGCAACAAGCGGTCTTCGCTTAGTTCGTTTCTTTTTTGTCTTTTTAGGGTATATTGGAACATCATTTCCCTTTTTCGTATAGCGTTGGTGCGAGAATGTTAAAGCTTCTAACTCCTCGAAGTGAAGCTCCGGAAAGTAGTGGTATGCGATAAAAGAGGGTTCTGCCAAATCTAGGAGTGATTCCGATGGTTTCCCATCCATATCGTACCCCTCGTGGACGCCACATTGATAAGGCAGGAACAACTGACGTAAGCCAGACTCTTTTGACATTTGGATCGCAAACAAATTTATAGTTTTTAGAGTACTAGTTTCCGGGTGACATTCTATACCGTATCCTGCATAACCAAGGCAATCATTTCCGGGAAGCGGATAGTTGCTTGGCAGAACGGTTTGCATGTATCGCTCTACGACGCCGGGCATAGATTCCTCTGTCACGCCTAGGAGGGACATCCTCTCCAGAACCTTTTTCGCACTCCCGTTCCAAATCCTTGAGAATCGTTTCTGTAGAGGGCCATAAGACCCAGTGTTTATCTCCGCTATTAGATCTCCACTCGAGACGCTGTAAAGATTTGTTGTATCTGTTGAACGAGTCCAGATATCCACTGAATGCTCGACTCGTGTACTGTCTCCAGCGTAATAAGACCACGGGATCAACTTCGACACGACCATCTCTGTGAGTTGTTCGGAAGATGGCTGGGACGTGTTCGATTCGGACCGAGTCGGAATTCCAAACTCGTCGGAAACAGCTTTCCAAAAAGAGGTTCCAAACCCGAAGACTCGGGATGAATCCGTGGAACTTTCCGAAATCGAAGAGGGGATGTGCACGTCCCTTGAAATAGAAGTACGTGTCGTTAGTGATCGTGGAGGCTGGGACGGTCTCGAGGGCAGGATCTTCATAAGTAAAAGATGGGATATCTGCACCGTTGAAGTGAGCAATCGCATGAGGAGATGAAGCGGAGTGGATTTTGGGAACGGAGTTAACGAAGTAGCCATGATAAGACAGGTTAAGCGTGGCCCAGGATAGCGGTTCCTCATAGATGAGTAGGGAACAATCGCTGTCACGTAAGTCGACCTGGATAGACTCCCACGCTGCTTGAATGGCTAAGGTAGGGACGAGGTGTAGAGGCGACGGAGCTTTTACGAAATGGGAATGACTAGAACCATTTGTGGCATTTCTCCAATCTTGGCATTTGTCGACATAAAGTCGGTCCGTATATTCGATGCAAAATTCGATGTACTTGGCGTGTGAATGCTCCTCCGTCGTACTCACCTTCTCGAGAGCAAGAGCGGTCTCACGCTCTGCTGCGATCGGGAAGGGTCGGGAGTGCTCCACGTAGCATGGCAAGACGTGATTCCTGTTGATGACGAGCGACATCTGTAACGACAGGAGCGCTATCAGCTGCGGTGAACTCGATAGGAGAAGAAGAGAGAAGCGACTACAGCAACTCGAATTCGGCAGAGTCCGAACCCGGTTCGCTGACTTCTCCTTCTGGAGTCGAAGGCAAGGAATCGTCATCAAACAGCTCAGGATTATTAATCCGAGCATCAGGGTCAGTCTGCAAGAGATGCTGCCGATACGGACTCCACCTTCTAAGAAAAGACTCGTGCATATCACGGTCAATCTGACCATCGCGCCATGAACGATAGACCTGAATCAGAGCAAGCTCTGTCGGGTCAAACGGTTCTGCCATAACCAAAGGGTATTGTGGCGGCGAGGATGGATAAGGCGGAACAGGAGAGAGATCAGGGATCGCATCTACATTCCAGAATAAATGCGCCTCGTAAGAGGGCGGAGGCAAACTCGACACAGGGTCCGGTGAAGGAATCCTCTGAGGTCGTGTATCCCGCGCTTCAACAGAAGCCGCAATTCGGACTCGAAGCTCGCGATAGCGGCCGAGATGTAGTCGATATTCCTGATATGATCGAAAGATCGTATGCCAAGTTGGAATGCCTAGAAAAGTACCCCACATGACGGTAGAAAGAACCATAGCCAATGTAAAAGGACCACCATAATGGAAAACTAGAAATGAAGCCTGACTAAAGCCTAGCACGAATGAAACAACTAAGGTGGCCAAGGCCCAACCTAGCGCTTCAGGTCCGTGTAACGGCATAGTCTACGACAGACGTCTCTCTCGAAGAACAAAATGCACGTCTAACGTTAAGAACCCTTATGCGGGGCTCATAACCTATCGCGCAGAGGGATAAAGGGGCAAGGGACTAGGCTGAGCACTTGCCTTATAGTTCAGTTGAGTCTTGGACTTGAGTAATAGGACGAAGTAGTTGTGTGAGAGAAGTAACTCGTTGAGCTGCTACAGAGTATGGGCAGAGCCCAGTGGTATATATACATCTCAGGTGCGCACGGACCAGGCGTGCTGTCACCGTACAGTAAACTACTATATTTGTATCTAAGAGGACCTTCCATATAGGTACAACTCTGTCTTTCTACTAGGAACGTATTATCCGGTAATCCGGTATAAGAGAACACCGTAGAATATGAAAGAACGTTGTGGAACTGTCAACGTCACATGACCGGCTTGGACATAGCCGTACAGCCGTAGAGTTTCACATGATATGTTCAACAACAGGTACATCTAATATGATAGTAGTTGAGTCACTACTGAGGCTGCCTACAGCCTTTCCAACACCATTAACTTTTTCTTCTGGTCTCCATAACCACTCGTAAGCCCCGGCTCAGGCCGTCAGGCCGCGGCTTTGGGCCGAGCCGAGCCCTTATATAGGGCTTTTGGCGGCTCAGGGCTCGGCCCAACTTTTTTTGAGGCTGTGAGCCCCCACAGGCCGGGCCTAAGCCCCGGCTTTCAGGCCGAGCCGGGCCGGGAAAACACTAGTCTCGCTTCTGCCACTCGGCTAATTCGTCCGCTTGGAGGGGGGATGGCTCCGGGTAGTCCCCGACAACGATGTCGTAGAGTTCACGTGCGCGGAGCATAGACGAGATCTTCTTTTTCCACGCCGACCAGTTATTATCCGTGAGCTTTTCCGTCTTTTCAATCTTCCCCCCACTTTCTTTCTCCTCAGACGGCTTCTCCTTCCTCTTTCCCTTCTCCATGGGTCTAGGCGCTGGGGGTGGCGACGGCGATGGTGGTCTGGCCGCTGCTATGGCAGGGCTAAGTATAGGTACGGGGGTTTCTGTGGTCGTGGGGTTCGATGTCAACGATGACGAGGCGTTCGCGGTAAGTGGCGTTGGGATGGCTGTGGTTGGCGCTGACGCAGTCGTTTGTTCCGTTGCAGGTGCCGCCCTCTCCTCCTGGGGCGTACTCGGATTATCAGGTTGGCGGTCTGCCATGGTGGGGGGTCCCCCCCTATTCGAACGTAGTCTTCGACGCAGCGTGCTTTCTTCGGCTCAGAGGTACGAGCCGGGGCTCATAACCCTTTAGGAATGCGACAGCGAGGTACGGTTACTTAAGCTAGTGGTAGGTTGCTCGGGAGCTAGTGCAGGCGACGGAGGACTTAGGATCTGACGGGCATGCGGGGGCGACGAGTGGGCTCCTCGTCTCATGATCATTTCACACTATGGTAGCTACCTTCATATACGTTCGTATTATTTCACATCACATTCTATGGGGGCGGACACGTCTCTGGTCCGTCCTCATACCCGCAATATACGTCATTTCCCGATCTTGGGGGTTTGCTCTTTTCTGGACTGCGTACGACCTCGACTGGCTGTACTCAGTCTTCGTGTGAACTTGGCTTGTCGAGACTTCCGTCTCAACACATCCGAGTCTACGCTACGAGGTCGCAGCTAGCTTTGTGCGCCGTTCCCGAAACTGATCTCATTGGTGAACTGCTCATTTCAACCAATAACCTGCTCGCTCGTTTCTCTGTCGAAAACCGGGAAGGGCAGCTCGATGACCGGCGAGCAATCTCGGTTTGTAGGTGCATAAATTTCACCTTGTAGCGGGTGCTGATGTCTTGAAGTCGTCACTTCTCAGCCGTCCCGACCATGACACGACATACGAGTTTCAGCTCAAGGGTGCTGACCGCACGCCATTCTCCGGGGGTGCCGATGGCCTTGCAGTTCTTCGCTCATCCATTCGTGAGTACATATGCTCACAGGGCAACGCATACTTTCATTCCTGTCACCCATGCCAGTGACCTCACGCTCTGGTAGCCATGTATGCGTTGGGTATTTCTACCACCCAGTCTCCGGAAATGCCCGTCCTACGCGAATGACTTGGGAGGGCATGTGTAACAACGAGAGTCGCGGAAGCCATCATGCGGATAGGTAACTTCGAAGCACTTTCTCCTCCCTCACACGCCATGTTTTTCTTCGGTGGCGGACAGCGGCATGCCGACTACGAGGCTCTCCGAATCCTCAGAATGGACCGTCAAGCGCGCGCCTAAGCGCGATAATGTCAATCTCGCCGCCAGTGATCCTTGGGGAAAGGAGTTGGTCCTCGAAGTGGCCCAAAAGAAACGCCAAGATGGTTGCAGTATCGCAGGCATATGGATTCATGCACGGCGTCATCAATACGGACAAACAACTCCGCAAGTCATCGCATCGCGCGGCTATCTGATCCCCGACAGTGTATCGATTACTGGACTTACAATAGACTACGGTAAGGTGGTAGCACTAAACCTGAGCCCGTTTTTCACCTCGCCCTAGGACTGTATGCATTCATGGACGTTTTTGACCCCCAACACAAATGCAATCTCCGACCAAGAAGGTCGGTATGCTTCCAACGTGAGTCTCGTCTTCTCTGTCGACCCCGTTACCTCGCTTAAATGACATTTCGCAGCAACAACCTATCATGATGTTGGTCTCCTATATCACAATCCGTTCGATCTACCACAGATCGCAGAACACTCCGGGGAACACCGGAGCCTGAACTCTTAGACACGGGCAAGGCGACAGAAGAATGGCTCGCATGGCTTGATATATACGCCGCTCGCATCGAATCTGAGAAGACCAGCGGTGAATGGGGCGAAGATTTCGACCAGGCGCGGGGGAATGGCCGTGATGGCCGCAAACCCTCGCTTCGTGCCGAGGCAGTGGTCGTCTGAGGAGGTCATCAAGAAGGCTGAACATGACCCAGCAACTGGCAAGGGCATTCTTGGCAAAGTCATGCGGGTAAGTAGGCCTTACGGATTCTGCTGACTGGTTGTCATGAATCTTTGCTTAGATGGCGTGTCCTCCGTGTAAACCATGGGGACGCGAACGTGATATGCCAGAATTAAGCGAAGAAGAGAAAGGAGCGACGGTACTGCGGTCTCAGAGACGGGGGCATGCTTTGGTTTCAGTGCGGCCGTTCCAGCTAGATGGCCAGAACTGCTTCCGCGTCTTGGGAAGCTCTGCATACTTGCTTTCGTGTTGACATGGTTTTTCTTATTGCGCAGCTGATTTAATCGTTGGTTGGTTGTTTACAGCGAGTGACGTAGTTCTTCAGCGCCGAGGTGTGTTCGGAGTTTCTGCTATGAGTTCACACTCACATTGCCTCCCGTCGTTAGATCTTTATTCCTCGTTCCTGGTGATGTCTGCAATCATCATCTTCGGTCTCTTTCCACTGGCCAAAGGGGAACGTTTGAAGACATTCAAACCCAGTTTGCCCACTGCGACGTACCACTGTATCTACGAGACTACCATTCAGTGTACATCTGTATCTCAGCCTGTCTACTATTTCGATTCACTTAGTACTACCGAACACTCTCCCCAAGACGTCATTAAACTCGCACTGCATCCCCTCTCCCGAATACTCCGTCAAAGTATCGCTCCAACCCCGCCACACCGCGCACGATCGCACCGACCACTCCATCCGGACGTACTACCACAATCTTGATCTCTCCCTCCTCGACAACATACCCTCGGTACGCATGACCTGCCTGATCGACTAGTACTTCTACGTCGATGATTACATCTTCCCCTGAGGATATCCGACTCTCGACATGCCCACCCGGTTCAGAGTGAGAACCAGGAAGCACAACTACGCATTTCGCTAACTCCTTCGAGATGACCTCCTGGAGCGTCACAATCATGGACTGCATGGCAGAGACAGCGAAGGACGGTGCGAAGATGATAATAGTGTGATGCGTCGACGCGAAGATATCAAACATACAAGTGCTCCTAGCCATTCCGTCTGGGAGCGATACAGTCGATTGAGAACCACACGAGATATGATGTGGCGTACGGTTAGGTGTGGTGATGGACACGAGATTCGGCGCACCGGCTGCGCGATTGCCTGCTTGCAAGACGCCCTCCTGCATCTCTCCATATGTGCTGCGTGCGACTGACCCTCCCGGAGTAGAAACGAACTCGTCGATGACGATCGGGCTTGAAGCTTGAACGGTGATTCACACCAAGCATACATACGTTCTTTTTGCGACGCACTGCACGTTCTAGATGGGATCCTATACTCTTTTGAGTTGCCGTTGCCATCTGGAATCGACTGCGGAGTATGTATGTCCGGAGCTGGACTCACCGAACATTTGCGTGTGTATCTGGGTCGTTATACCAAGCATCTCTGCGATCACAGGAAGACGCTCGGTGGTGTAAGTGTCCGGAAGGGATGCTGGGGCATAACCCTTTCTAGTCCAGTACGATTTTCCAGGCTATGTTAAACTGTCAATGGTATGTTACCCGGAAGATGACGTGGAGGGGGTTGGGTCTAACCTTGTCCGCCGGCAGGACTGCGTACACTAACAATAAGGTCAGTGTAAGTGCAATCGCTTCCCAACGAATAACTCACTGGACAGCGTCTGACATCAGGGGACAATACGACTGAGCGATATGAACGTTGGACACAAGCCGTGTTCATACCTCCCGCAACGAAAGCCCTTCCCATACCGAACTTGTTCACCATCCTTATGTTGGGCCTAGTCCATGGATGCGTGAACAGCTGCACCAAGTCGCCAACGTTACCAAGAAAACGCACCTGAACCCCGAGACCCACATGACTTCTTTAATCTTGACATCGTCCCCGAGGCCCGTAAAGTCTTTGATACGGATCAAAAGAGCCGTTTCGTTTTGGGCGAGGTCCTGCCCATCGAATGTGGGATTGACAATCACAAACTGCTACCGTCGTTGTCAAGTTGCTGCTGAATAGCTTGGTCGTCAGCATTCACACGAGTGAAAAACTACGAAATCATACAGTAGCCGGCCAATGCTTTGGCTAGGTGCCAGAGTCAGCAACCCGACTGATGCCAGACTGATAGGTGTCTGCTGATAGTTCAGAACGTTGAGCGTTGAAGAGCGCAAGCTTCGAGACCAGCGATAGAGGGCAGCAGCCTCAAAATATAACCGGCGACAATACCATAGACACCAGCAGACTCGATGGGTAGAGAAAAAGTCGTCTTGACTGCTGTCCATCAGGCGACCTGCGATTTGCGCACAAGTAGGTACTACGGGTGAACTCGCAATGTACAATAGTTCGTAACTCGTACCACGACCAGATGGCTATCTAAACAATATTGAATACCCTAATTTTGCTGTTCAGAACGCTAACCTGGTCCAAGGGGTGAGCAGTAATGAGGGTGGAAGACGCAAACCTTTTGTACTCGTTATGCGGTAGCTGAGTCAACAAAAGTGCATTAAATGGCGTCCAAAGTGCAGAAACCAGCTGCTCGTCAGTTACAGCGTATAGCTCGGCGGATGGACCGAGTAATATCGAGTGCCAAGGGCGAACAAGGTATAGAACACCCTGGTACCTCGTTATGCCCTCTAGGTTGACCGGCAATGCGATCTCGATTGGTGTCAGACCCGACGCCTGGATGCTGTACCTATAATTCAGTGTCGACGGATCTGCCTCTTTCAGCTGAATCGCTGTGACTTGATAGGGAATGCAGGGTAGTGCAAGGAGGCGACCGAAGAATCGCGCAAGGGGCACCCTAGCAGGTGAGTGGATATCGTGCGCGTCGCCAGGTACGCTTGAATCTTCGGTTTGCAACTGGACTGACCGCACCGTAGGGGAGCCGGAGACGTCTCGTAGACTTAGTACTTCAAATGATGGGAGCCCCTCACTTATCACCGATGACCGCTCTTCTGCATCCAGGTGAGGCATTGATAGTCTTTGGTACGAGGTGATGTGAGCAGGGAAACAACTGTGTAATGGTGACAGCTCTCCAACCCAATCCAGAACCGAGATGTCCCCAGACTGCGATACGATTTCGGTAAGGAGACGACCAAGTGCGTGCTCAGCAGATTCACCATACAAAACCGGGAGGTGGACATTGAAGATCCCGAAAAGTGAATAGGCAATATCTTCGGGTCGAGTGGTAAGGCGTGATGATGCCCACTGGAGTCTTGAACGCGCATCGTCTATGCCTGGAGAAAAGTCAGAGAGGAACCGGGGCTCTATTCGAGTCACCCTCTCCAGCTCTTCTAGCACAGCGGGATCCTCTTTATGGTTTGCAGACGTGAGGTTCTTGTAAAGTGACCAATTTCGAGTGTAAAATAGCACGGTTCAGGGAGCGAGTAGCTCTTGGAGGGTCCACCCACGTCTGAACCATTCGCTGTTCTCAGTTGAACCAGTATCGGGGACATCGGAAAGGTATACGATGGTCAACGCGGACTGTCGATACCACGCGAACATCGATCCTATCGTTTCCTGTACCTCGGCACTGCTGTGTTTGTCGATGCAGCACGTGTCGCTCCATGCCCATGAGTAACCCCACCTACAAGCAACAGCACAGAAACCTTGGAGCTTCCCTAAACCCCCCATAGCCGGCATATTATATATCTTTCTACCTTCGACGTCGCGCAATGACGGCTCGCCTGCTCCCCAGCGGTGAGAAAGTGTGACATACTGGAAATGTCTCGGGACCTCAGTACGGATCAGCTCCATTTGTTGATCACGGTCGAGTGTTTTGCACTGAGACACCAGATGGTTGTATTGTGGGCTACTCAAAAAGTGCGACACCTGCGCATCCCGGTTGCACAGGATGCCGGTATGCGTGTGGAGCAGCCTGGTGGGCATGGTTTTGAGGGTCTCGAATGCAGTATTACGGATGACTAGGTCAACGTCAAAGTGGGTAACACCTGAGGCAACAAAGGACATCACAGCGACTTGTGCCTTGATCTTCATTTGGACGTAGTCCGTGAGACAGCGCAGGGATATGTCGTAGCTCGGATCTCCACATACAAGTATATCCAGGGCCTCTTGTTCGAGGACAATGGCTTCGTCCAGATCAGCTGCTGTGGGTTGTTGACGAAACCGGTCTGCTAGACACTGTGCAAGGTAGTGGAGGAACGAAGCACGATTGGGATGCCCGGGTGGACAGAGCTTTACTGCTTCACGTCCTAGAGTAACGGCTTCTTCCAAGTCCCCCACTACCCTATACTCGTCGCGTCTATGCGACAGACAGAAAACAAGTTCATAGAGTGATGAAGACCGATCTGCATGTCCAATGGGTCGTAGTTTTAAAGCTGCATGGAGCAGCTCAATTGCTTCCTTCAGGTCTTGCGTCGCAGCCTGTTTCACAAATCTCTTCCTGAGGTTGCAGGCGAGATTGTGAAGATGTTCGCCGCGACTGGGGTGCCATTGTCTAAGAAGCTTCAGGACTGCGCGTCCGAATTCAATGGCTTCATCCAGGTCGGCAACCATCCCCAGCTTGTCATATCTAGTTGACAGACAGAGGGTGAGTTCATCGAGCGTTGAGTACCGATTGCGATGTCCAAGGGGACGTAGTTCCAAAGCTGCACGATGCAGCTCGATGGACTCCTGCAAGTCGATTATCGCAGCTGTTTTCTCGAACCTCCTCCTGAGGTCACAAGCAAGGTCGTGGAGAGATACGACATGATCAGGATGACCTCGCGGATAGAGCTCTAGTTCAGCTCGTCTGAATGTCACGAGTTCTTCCAAGTCGTTAACCTCCCCCTGGCTTTTATATCTACTAGAGAGACAAAGAATAAGCTGGCGGAGCGATGAGGACCGATTCTGATGCCCAGGGGGACGTAATTCCAAAGCTACACGGAGCATCTGAATCGCCTCTTCCAAATTGGAGGTCTCGGCCTGCTTCTCGAACCTCATCCTGAGGTAGTAACCAAGATTGTGGAGACACATATCGCGACTGGGATTACCTGATGGACACAGCGCTAGTGCTTCCCGTTGCATTGGAATGGCTTCTTCCAAATCATCGACTGTCCCAAGCTTACAATATCTGTGGCAGAGGCAGAGAGCAAGTTCGTGGAGTGATTTGGATCGATGGCCCTTCTCATTCTCGATCGGTCGGAGTTCCAAAGCATCGCGGTTCAAAGTGATTGCCTCGTTCAAGTCGTGGATTTTGTGCTCTTTCACGAATCTCTGCCGGAGGCCAAGTGCCAGGTTGTAGAGGGCGACATCACGACCAGCATGCCCTGGAGGACAGCGTTCCAATCTCTCTCGTTTGTGGGAAACCTCGTCCATCGATAGTCATTACACTGCAAGGTTATTCAGGATGGAAATGGTTCCGCCTTCAGACCATCAACTGCCATTTGACAAGGACGTCAGAGCCATACCTGTCTGAACCAGACAGTGGGTAACCCTGAAAGTCGGAATACTGCCCAAATCAGCGAGGCTAACCGGGCAGCGAGCAGTGACTCACAGGTGAAGACAGGCTATACTGTGGATAATCTCGAGTGACGACGAACGAAGCTACACGCCGGTAAGCGTAAGTAATGCAAAGGTGGACTGACAGGAAGCTCACCAATGGATTGGAGAAGTACAGGTTGGTTGGAGAAGCGATAGGAGATGAGGAAAAGCTTACCGGTAGTCGAACGGTTAGTGGACGTCTGAGCGAGAAAGAGGGGGAAAGTTGTGGCATACGAAGAGCACAGCCCACGCATGCCTACTCTGGACCCTGCCTGAACACGTTCCCTCGCGTCTGATGCGCCACTGATCCCACACAGCAGCCTCTTGATTGATCGGTTTTCTCCAGACGATACAGCTTGTTCGTCTGAGTCCACGTTACGAGGTTGCAGCTAGCTTTGCGTGCCGTTCCCGGAACTGGTCTCATCGGTGAACCTCCAGGAACTGCTCATTTCAACCAATAACCTGCTCGCTCGTTTCTCTTGTCGAAATCCGACTCGATTACCGGCGATAAATCCCGAATTCGTAGTGTATAAATTTCACCCTGTAGCGGGAGCTGATGTCTTCCAGTCGTCACTCTTCAGCCGTCCCGACTCTCACACAACATACGAGTTTCAGCTCAAGGGTGCTGGCCACATGCTATTTTCCCAGAGTGCCGATGATGTTGCAGTTCTTCGCTCATCTATGTGTGAGTACATATGTTCAGAAGCCCCCGCATACTTTCATTGCTGCCACCCACGACAGTGACCTCACGCTCTGGCAACCATGCGTGTGTTGGGCATCCCTACCACCCGGTCTCCGGAAATGCCCGTCCTACGCGAATGACTTGAGAAAGCATGTGTGATGACGAGAGTCGCAGAAACCTTCATGCGGATAGGTATCTTGGAACACTTTATCCTCCACGTGCCGCATTTTTCTTCGGTGGCGGACAGCAGCATGCCGACTATGAGGCTCTCCAGGATCGTTAGAGAGTGGGCTGTCATGCGCGCTCCTAAGCTCGATAATGTCAATCTCGATGCCAGCGATGCGTGAGGAAAGGAGTTGGTCGTTGAAGTAGCCCGAAGAAACGCCAAGATGGTTGCAGCATGACAGGCATACAGATTCATGCACGGCGTCATCAATACGGACAAGCAACTCTCCCAATCATTGCATCATGGGGCTATCTGACCCCTGACAGTGTATTGATTGCTGGACTTACAATAAAATACGGTAAGGTAGTACACTAAACCCGAGCCCGTTCTTCACTTCGTTTTAGGACCGTATGCATTCATGGGTGTTTTTGACCCCCACCACAAATGAAATCACTCCAACCAAGAAGGTCGGTATCCTTCCAACGTGAGTCTCGTCTTCTCTGTCGCCCCCATTACCTTGCTTAAATGACACCTCACAGCAACAGCCTAACACGATATTGGTCCCATATACTACAATCCGTTCGACCTGCTAAAGAGTGCAAGATTACTTGGGGGAACATCGGAGCCTGAACTCGTACACACGGGCAGGGCGACAGAAGAATGGCTCGTATGGCTTGATACATACACCGCTCGCATCGAATCTGAGAAGACCAGCTGTGAATGGGGCGAAGATTTTGTCGAGGCAGGGGAGATGGCCGCGATGGCCGCAAACTCTCGCTTCGTGCCGAGGCAGTGGCTGCTTGAGGAGGTAGTCAAGAAGGTTGAACATGAGCCGTCAACTGGCTGTAATCTTGGCAAAGTCATGCAGGTAAGTAGGCCGTAAGGATTCTGCTGACTGGTTGTCATGAATCTCTGCTTAGATGGCGTGTTCTCCGTGTAAACCATGGGGATGCAAAGGTGATTTGCTAGACGAAGAATTGGGCGAAGAAGAGAGAGGAACGACGGTACTGCGGTCTCGGAGACAGGAGGATGCTTGGGTTTCAGTGAAATTGTTCCAGCTAGATGGTTTTCCCTGCTACCCTTGTTCTCAAATTACGTCCCAATTATCAATCCGGGAGGGGGAAATACATGTTACTTGTGCTCACATGAAAAGGGAGTGACCAAGTAGGTATTGACCGTAGATCGGCGTGCACCCATGAGTAAAGCGCATCAGAGTAGTGACAGCGCGAGTCGACGAAGTGATTTATAATAGTGTTCCAAAGTAGGGTCACTCTCGTTAGTTCTTTCTTCATTGAAGAAGGGACCTTCAGCAGAACGGCCGTGGTGTCCGCAAAATCATCCTGTACAAGACTCACGCTTGGCGAGCGACGATCTGACTCCGTTGCTGGCAGTGTCGCCAAGTTCCCCTGCGGTGTCATGAAAATACTGCAGGTGAAATCCCTATGTACAATAGTCTTCGTAACTCGTATCATGACCAGATGACTATCTAAACAATATTGAACATCCTGATTCCGCTGTTCAGAACGCTAGCCCGGTCCACTGCATCAGCGGTAATGAGGGTGGAAGATGCAATCCTTTTGTACTCGTTGTGCGGTAACTGAGTCAGTAGGAGTGCATTAAATGGCGTCCAAAGCGCAGAAACCAGTTGTTCTTCAGTCACAGCGTCTAGATCGGCGAATGGACCGAGTAATTTCGAGTGCCAAGGGCGAACGAGGTATAGGACACCTCGTGACCCCGTTACGTCGTCTAACTTGCCCGGCAATGCGATCTCAAGTGGGTTCAGACCGGACGCCCGGATGTTGTACATATATCTCGGTTTCCGCGGATTCGCCCCTTTCAACTGAACCGATGTGACAAGATAGGCAATGCATGGTAGTGTAAGGAGGCGACCGAAGAATCGTGCAGGGGGAATCTTCGCAAGTGAGTGGAAATCGTACACGTCGCTTGACGCGTATGTGTCTAGAGTTTGCGGCTGAGCTGCTGGAACTGTAGTGGGTGATCTGCAGATATTTCGCGGTGTTTCGGATGACGAGAGCCCTTCATTCTTCGATGATGACTGTTCTTCCGCGTTCAATTGGGCTGGAGGCGTTGGTAGTTTCGAGTAGGAGGTAATGTGAGCGGGGAAACAGCTATGGAACGGCGATGGCTCTCCGACCCAATCCAGAACCGAGATATCCCCAGACTGCGAAACAATTTCTGCGAGGAGACGGCCAAGTGCATTCTCAGAGGATTCGCCATACATGATGGGTAAGTGAACATTGAAGATTCCAAAAAGTGAATAGGCGATGTCTTCGGCGCGGGTAGTAGTACGCGTAGATGCCCATTGCAGTCTTAAACGAGCGTCGTCTAGACCAGGAGAACACTTTTTGAGGAACCGGTGCTCTATTCCAGTAGCTCCTTCAACCTCTTCCAGCACTACGACGTCCATTTTATGGTTCGGAGATGTAATATTTTTGTAGAGTGACCAGGTTTTGGTGTAGAAAACTACCCTCTCCGGAGCCAGTAGTTCTTGGAGGGTCCACCCACGTCTGAGCCATTCGCTGCTCCCGAGTGAACCGATATCAGTAACGTCAGAAAGGTATACGATGGTCAAGGCGGACTGTCGATACCATGCGAACATTGATCCTATCGTTTCCTGTACCTCAGCACTGCTGTGTTTGTCGATGCAGCATGTGTCGCTCCATGCCCATAAGTAATTCCACTCCAGGGCAACACGACAGAAAGTTTGCAGCTTTCCAAAGCCCCCCCTGATCGACATGCCATATATTGTGTGGCCCTCGATGTCGCGCAATGATGGCTCGCCTTCACCCCAGCGATGAGAAAGCGTGACGTACTGGAAGTCTCGAGAGATATCAGCACGGATGCGGTCCATTTGCTCATGCCAGTCGCATGTCGTGCACCGAGACACCAGCCTCTTGTACAGTTTGCTCTTCATAAACCGGGACACCTGCTCGTCACGGTTGCACAGGATGCCGGTAGGCGTGTGCAGTAGCCTGGTTGGCATGTTTTTGAGCGTTTCGAATACGATATCACGGATGACCTGCTCGACGTCAAGGTGGATAATACTTGAGACATGCGAGGAAGTCACATCAACCTGCGAGCTGAATTTCGTTTTTAGGCAGTCTATAAGACAGCGCCGAGACACGTCGTATTCCGGATCTTCGCGATCTAGTAGGCGTAGGGCTTCCTGCTCAAGTGTAATGGCGTCGTCTAGATCAGCTGCTGTGGTGCATTGACGAAACCGGTCTGCTAAACATTGTGCAAGATCATGAAGGAACGACGCGTGACTGGGACGGCCGGTTAGGTGGAATCGCAGTATATGTCGATAATATGTGATAGCCTCATTCAGGTCGACCATTTCATGCTGAGATTGGAATCTGGCCCTATGATAATTCGCCAGGGCGCGCAGACTGTCCATCGCTTCATCAAGCACGACAGGGCTATATGAATTTTCCCTCTTGAGTAATCTCTCGACCCATGCCGCAACTGAATCATCTTCAGGAGGTGATCGGAGCTCCAAAGCATATGTTGCAAGATGAATAGCGTCGTCTAAGTCAATCAACGTAGCCTGCTTCTGAAAGCGGTCCCAGTGGTGTTTGGAGAGCTCGAAGAATGTGGAAGCGCAATCAGATCTGCTTGACGGACAGACCACCGCTACAGCTTGACGGAGGTACTGAAGCTTCTTCCAAAGGTCACAGGCCAAACTATTGCGGAGTAAACCGCGATCAGGATGTTGGGGTGGACAGAGCTTTAGTGCCTCACGTCCCAGAGTAACGGCTTCTTCCAAGTCGTCGGCTACCCTATACTTGTCGTGTCTATGCGACAGACAGAAAGCAAGTTCATACAGTGATGAGGACCGATCAGGATGTCCAACGGGACGTAGTTCCAAAACTGGGCGGAGCAGCTCAATCGCTTCTTCCAGGTCCCGCATCGCGGCCTGTTTCATGAACCTCTTCCTGAGGTTGCAGGCGAGATGGTGAAGAGATTCGCCACGACTGGGGTGCCGTTGTGTAAGGAGCTTCAGTGCTGCACGTCCGAATTCAATGGCTTCTTCCAGGTCGGCAACGATCCCCAGCTTGTCATATCTAGTTGACAGACAGTGGGTGAGTTCACAGAGCGTTGAGGACCGATCGCGATCTCCAGGGGAACGTAGTTCCAAAGCTGCGTGGTGCACTTCAATGGACTCCTCTAAGTCGGTTATCGCGCCTGTTTTCGCGTACCTCCTGCTGAGGTCACAAGCAAGGTTGTGGAGAGATGCGACATGATCAGAATGTCCTCGAGGACAGAGCACTAGTTCTGCTCGTCTGAGTGTCACTAGTTCTTCCAAGTCAGCGACTAGCCCCTGGCTTTCATATCTACTCGAGAGACAAAGGAGAAGTTGGCCGAGCGTTGAGGACGGCCACTGATGCCTGGGGGGACATGATTCCAAAGCTTCACGGAGCAGCTGAATTGCCTCTTCCAAGTCGCAGACCTCAGCCTGCTTCTCGAACCTCGTCTTGAGGGAGACACCAAGATTGTGGAGATACATACCACGACCAGAATGTCCCGGTGGACGCAGCGCCAGTGCTTCCCGTCCGAGTGCGATGGCTTCTTCCAAGTCATCGAATGCCCACAGCTTACGATATTTACGGTAGACGCAAGCAGCGAGGTTGCTGAGCGAGTCGGACCGATGGCCCTTCTCATTCTCGACAGGTCGGAGTTCCAAAGCATCGCGGTGCAAAGTGATTGCCTCGTTCAAATCGTCGATTTTGCGCTCTTTCTCGTATCTCTGGTAGAGGGCATATGCCAAGTTGTAGAGGGCGACATCACGACCAGCATGCCCCGGAGGACAGCGCTTCAATATCTCTCGTTTGTGGGAAACGTCGTCCATCGAATGTCGTTACACTGCGAGGTTATTCAGGATGGAAATGGGTTCGCCTTCAGACCGTCAACCGCCATTTAACAAGATGTCAGAGTCATACCTGTCTAAACCAGAAAGTGGGTAATCCTGAAAGTCAGAATACTACCTGAATCAGCGAGGCTAACCGGGCAGGGAGAAGGAACCCACAGGTGAAGAGTCAAGACGGACTACGCTGCAGACAATCTTGGGTGTCACGATGGCGAACGAAGCTACATGCCGGTAAGCACAAGTAACACAAAGGTGGGCCGACAGAAGCTCACTGATGGATTCGAGAAGTGCTGGCTGGTTGAAGACGCGAGAGGAAACTTGACTGTGTTCCTTGAGTACGTCGCACGGATTAGAGATGAGGGAAAGCTCACCGGTACTCGAACGGTTTGTGGACGTCTGTAAGAGAGAGGTCAATAATCTGTTGCACAGGAAGAGCACAGCCCAAGTATTCCTACCCTGGGCCTTGCCTGAACACGTTCCGTCGTGTCTGATGCGCCACTGACCCCACATGGCAGCTTCTTGATTGGTCGGTTTTCTCCAGACGATACAGCTTGTTCGTCTGAGTCCACGCTACGGGGTTGCAGCTAGCTTTGCGTGCCGTTCCCAGAACAGGTCTCATCGGTGAACCTCCAGGAACTGCTCATTTCAGCTAATAACCTGCTCGCTCGTTTCTCCTGTCGAAATCCGAACGTCGGTTACGGTTCTCCGGAAACGCACTTGCTGCGCATCCTTCACAATGCTGTTCATGTAGGCTGCTTTTCAAGCCGATCGAGTCCACAAGACCGGCCTGCGATGAAGGATATGCGGACGCATGTCTCCTACATTACAGGTATTGTTCATTATGGCACTGTTTCACTTGTACCTTACTCTTTCTTGCCCTATAGCTGCGTATGCCGAGGCACTTGATTCACCCAAACATCTGCTTCCATGTGGAAAAGCGAAAAAGACGGAGCCATGACTCTTGCTCACAGGGAAACGAACGTTCCGTTATTCATCGACATCCAGGTGTGGCAACACGGTGCACGAACCAACAACGGCATCTGGGCAGGGCAGCTTGGCGACCGGCGAGCAATCTCGACTCGTAGGTGCATAGGTTTCACCTTGTAGCCGGTGCTGATGTCTTCCAGTCGTTATGCCTCAGCCGTCCCGACCCTGACACAGTATACGAGTTTCAGCTCAAGGGTGCTGGCCGCACGCCATTCTCCCGGGGTACCGATGGCCTTGCAGGTCTTCGCTCATCTATTCGTGAGTATCTATGCTCAGACGGCCTCGCACACTTTCATTGCTGTCGCCCGCGCCAGTGACCTCACGTTCTGGCAGCCATACATGTGCTGGGTATCCCTATGAGGCCCTACGAATCCTTGGAGAGTGGACTCTCAAGCGCGTTCCTAAGCTCGACAATGTCAATCTCGATGCCGGCGATGCGTGAGGAAAGGAGTTGGTCCTCGAAGTGCCCCGAAAGAAATGCCAAGATAGTTGCAGCGTGACAGACGCACGGCGTCATCAATATGGACAAGCAAATCTCCAACTCATTGCATCATGCGGGTATCTGATCCCTAACAATTGTATCGATGCTGGACTTACAATAGACTATGGTATGAAGGTAGTAGCACTAAACCCGAGCCCGTTCACTTCGTTTTAGGACCGTATGCATTCATGTACGCTTTTGCCCCACCACGTATGCAATCACTCCGACCAAGAAGGTCGGTATGCTTACAACCTGCGTCTCGTCTTCTCTGTCGACCCCATTACCCAAACCAAGAAGGTGGAAACCACTGATCCTGGGATGCGGCCCGGCGGAGGAGGGGTAGAGAGTTTCACCCAGACCAGGACTACTTCCGCATCCTGGAAATCTCTGCATACTTGCTTTTGTGTTGACGTCGTTTTCCCTATTTCGGCTCCGCTGATTTGACCGTTGGTTGGGTTTTGTTTTACGGCGGGCGACATTGTTCATCAGCGCCGAGGTGTGTTCGGAGTTTCTGCTATGAGTTCACACTCACGTTGCCTCCAGTCGTTAGATCTCCATTCCTCGTTCCTGGTGATGTCTGCAATCATCATCTTTGGTTTCTTTGCACTTGCAAATGGAGAGCGTTTGAAGACATTCAAACCGAGTTCGGCCACCGCGACATACCACTGTGTCTGAGACTACCATTCAGTGTACCCTTCTCCTCCCAAATACTCCCTCAAGGTATCGCTCCAACCCCGCCGCACCACGCACGATTGCACCGACCACCCCATCCGGACGTACTACCACAATCTTGATCTCCCCCTCCTCGACGACGTACCCTCGGTACGCGTGACCTGCCTGATCGACTAGTACTTCTATGTCGATGGTTTCATCTTCCCCTGAAGACATCCGACTCCCGACATGCCCACCTGGTTCAGAGTGAGAGCCAGGAAACACAACTACGCATTTCGCTAACTCCTTCGAGATGACCTCCTGGAGCGTCATAATTATGGACTGCACGGCAGGGATAGCCAAGGACGGTGCAAAGATGATAATAGTGTGATGCGTCGACGCGAAGAAATCAAACAAACGAGTGCTCCCAGCCACTCCGCCTGGGAGTAATAGGGTCGATTGGGAACCACTCGAGACATGCTATGGCGCACGGTTAGGTGTGATGACGGGCACAAGTTTCGGCGGTGCGCGATCTCCAGCTTGCAAGACGCCCTCCTGTATTTCTCCATATGCGCTATGTGCGACTGACCCTCGCAGAGTAGAAACTGCGAACTCATCGACGACGATTGGGCTCGAACGGTAATTCACACCGAGCATATATACGTTCTTTTTGCGACGCATTGCACGTTCCAGATGGAGTCCCATACTCTTTTGAGTTGCCGTCGCCATCTGGATTTGACTGCGGAGTATGTATGTCCGGAGCTGGACTCACCAAACATTTGCTTGTGTATCTGGGTCGTCAAACCAAGCATTTCTACGATCACAGGGAGACGCTCGGTAGCGTAAGTGTTGAGAAACGTGGGGGGGCGGGGGGGGGGGGGGAGGGGGGGCGTCTATCGCATCTTGAATTGCCTGAGTTCAGACCTTGTCCACCGGCGGGACCGTGTACACTAACAATAAGGTCAGTATAAGTGCAATCGCTTCCCAACGAATCGCTCACTGGACAGCGTCTGACATCAGGGAACAATACAACTCAGCGAAATGAACGTTGGACGTGAGCCATATTCATACCTCCTGCAACGAAAGCCCGAACCCACATTAAACTTCTTCACATCCTTATGTTGGGCCTAGTCCATGGATGCGTGAACAGCTGCACCAAGTCGCCAACATTACCAAGAAACCTGACAAAACACACCTGAGCCCCGAGACCCACATGACTTCTTTAATCTTGACATCGTCCCCGAGGCCCGCGAAGTCTTTGATACGGTTCACAAGAGCCGTTTCGTCTTGGGCGAGGTCCTGCCCATCGAATGTGGGATTGACAATCACAAACTGCTATCCGTCGTTGTCAAGTTGCTGCTGAATAGCTTGGCCGTCAGCATTCACACGAGTGAAAAACTACGAGAGCATCCAGTAGCCGGCCAATGCTCAATTGGCTAGGTGCCAGAGTCAGCAACCTGACTGCTGCAGACTGATAGGTGGCTGCTGAAAGTTCAGAACGTTGAGCGTTGAAGAGTGCAAGCTTCGAGATCAGCGATAGAGGGCAAGAGCGAAATACAACCGACAACACAATTGACACCAGCAGACTCGATGGGTGGAGAAAGTTGCCCTGACCGCTGTCAATCAGGCCACCTGCGGTTTCTGCACAAGTAGGTACTACAGGCGAACTCGCAATGTACAATAGTTCGTAACTCGTATCACGACCAGATGGCTATCTAAACAATATTGAATACCCTAATTTTGCTGTTCAGAACGCTAGCCCGGTCTATGGGGTGAGCGGTAATGAGGGTGGAAGACGCAATCCTTTTGTACTCGTTATGTGGTAGCTGAGTCAACAAAAGTGCATTAAATGGCGTCCAAAGTGCAGAAACCAGCTGCTCGTCGGTTACAGCGTATAGCTCGGCGGATGGACCGAGTAATTTCGAGTGCCAAGGGCGAACAAGGTATAGAACACCCTGGGCCCTCGTTACGTCCTCTAGGTTGACCGGCAATGCGATCTCGAGTGGTGTCAGACAGGACGCATAGATGTTGTACCTATAATTCGGTGTCGATGGATCTGCCTCTTTCAGCTGAATCTCCGTGACTTGATAGGGAATGCAGGGTAGTGCAAGGAGGCGACCGAAGAATCGCGCAAGGGGCACCCTAGCAGGTGAGTGGATATCGTGCGCGTCGCCAGGTACGCTTGAATCTTCGGTTTGCAACTGGACCGACCGCACCGTAGGGGAGCCGGAGACGTCTCGTAGACTTAGTACTTCAAATGATGGGAGCCCCTCACTTATCACCGATGACCGCTCTTCTGCATCCAGGTGAGGCATTGATAGTCTTTGGTACGAGGTGATGTGAGCAGGGAAACAACTGTGTAATGGTGACGGCTCTCCAACCCAATCCAGAACCGAGATGTCCCCAGACTGCGATACGATTTCGGTAAGGAGACGACCAAGTGCGTGCTCAGCAGATTCACCATACAAAACCGGGAGGTGGACATTGAAGATCCCGAAAAGTGAATAGGCAATATCTTCGGGTCGAGTGGTAAGGCGTGATGATGCCCACTGGAGTCTTGAACGCGCATCGTCTATGCCTGGAGAAAAGTCAGAGAGGAACCGGGGCTCTATTCGAGTCACCCTCTCCAGCTCTTCTAGCACAGCGGGATCCTCTTTATGGTTTGCAGACGTGAGGTTCTTGTAAAGTGACCAATTTCGAGTGTAAAATAGCACGGTTCAGGGAGCGAGTAGCTCTTGGAGGGTCCACCCACGTCTGAACCATTCGCTGTTCTCAGTTGAACCAGTATCGGGGACATCGGAAAGGTATACGATGGTCAATGCGGACTGTCGATACCACGCGAACATCGATCCTATCGTTTCCTGTACCTCGGCACTGCTGTGTTTGTCGATGCAGCACGTGTCGCTCCATGCCCATGAGTAACCCCACCTACAAGCAACAGCACAGAAACCTTGGAGCTTCCCTAAACCCCCCATAGCCGGCATATTATATATCTTTCTACCTTCGACGTCGCGCAATGACGGCTCGCCTGCTCCCCAGCGGTGAGAAAGTGTGACATACTGGAAATGTCTCGGGACCTCAGTACGGATCAGCTCCATTTGTTGATCACGGTCGAGTGTTTTGCACTGAGACACCAGATGGTTGTATTGTGGGCTACTCAAAAAGTGCGACACCTGCGCATCCCGGTTGCACAGGATGCCGGTATGCGTGTGGAGCAGCCTGGTGGGCATGGTTTTGAGGGTCTCGAATGCAGTATTACGGATGACTAGGTCAACGTCAAAGTGGGTAACACCTGAGGCAACAAAGGACATCACAGCGACTTGTGCCTTGATCTTCATTTGGACGTAGTCCGTGAGACAGCGCAGGGATATGTCGTAGCTCGGATCTCCACATACAAGTATATCCAGGGCCTCTTGTTCGAGGACAATGGCTTCGTCCAGATCAGCTGCTGTGGGTTGTTGACGAAACCGGTCTGCTAGACACTGTGCAAGGTAGTGGAGGAACGAAGCACGATTGGGATGCCCGGGTGGACAGAGCTTTACTGCTTCACGTCCTAGAGTAACGGCTTCTTCCAAGTCCCCCACTACCCTATACTCGTCGCGTCTATGCGACAGACAGAAAACAAGTTCATAGAGTGATGAAGACCGATCTGCATGTCCAATGGGTCGTAGTTTTAAAGCTGCATGGAGCAGCTCAATTGCTTCCTTCAGGTCTTGCGTCGCAGCCTGTTTCACAAATCTCTTCCTGAGGTTGCAGGCGAGATTGTGAAGATGTTCGCCGCGACTGGGGTGCCATTGTCTAAGAAGCTTCAGGACTGCGCGTCCGAATTCAATGGCTTCATCCAGGTCGGCAACCATCCCCAGCTTGTCATATCTAGTTGACAGACAGAGGGTGAGTTCATCGAGCGTTGAGTACCGATTGCGATGTCCAAGGGGACGTAGTTCCAAAGCTGCACGATGCAGCTCGATGGACTCCTGCAAGTCGATTATCGCAGCTGTTTTCTCGAACCTCCTCCTGAGGTCACAAGCAAGGTCGTGGAGAGATACGACATGATCAGGATGACCTCGCGGATAGAGCTCTAGTTCAGCTCGTCTGAATGTCACGAGTTCTTCCAAGTCGTTAACCTCCCCCTGGCTTTTATATCTACTAGAGAGACAAAGAATAAGCTGGCGGAGCGATGAGGACCGATTCTGATGCCCAGGGGGACGTAATTCCAAAGCTACACGGAGCATCTGAATCGCCTCTTCCAAATTGGAGGTCTCGGCCTGCTTCTCGAACCTCATCCTGAGGTAGTAACCAAGATTGTGGAGACACATATCGCGACTGGGATTACCTGATGGACACAGCGCTAGTGCTTCCCGTTGCATTGGAATGGCTTCTTCCAAATCATCGACTGTCCCAAGCTTACAATATCTGTGGCAGAGGCAGAGAGCAAGTTCGTGGAGTGATTTGGATCGATGGCCCTTCTCATTCTCGATCGGTCGGAGTTCCAAAGCATCGCGGTTCAAAGTGATTGCCTCGTTCAAGTCGTGGATTTTGTGCTCTTTCAGGAATCTCTGCCGGAGGCCAAGTGCCAGGTTGTAGAGGGCGACATCACGACCAGCATGCCCTGGAGGACAGCGTTCCAATCTCTCTCGTTTGTGGGAAACCTCGTCCATTGATAGTCATTACACTGCGAGGTTATTCAGGATGGAAATGGTTCCGCCTTCAGACCATCAACTGCCATTTGACAAGGACGTCAGAGCCATACCTGTCTGAACCAGACAGTGGGTAACCCTGAAAGTCGGAATACTGCCCAAATCAGCGAGGCTAACCGGGCAGCGAGCAGTGACTCACAGGTGAAGACAGGCTATACTGTGGATAATCTCGAGTGACGACGAACGAAGCTACACGCCAGTAAGCGTAAGTAATGCAAAGGTGGACTGACAGGAAGCTCACCAATGGATTGGAGAAGTACGGCTTGGTTGAAGAGGTGAGAGGAAACTTGACTGTGTTCCTTGAGTACGTCGCCCGGATTAGAGATGAGGGAAAGCTTACCGGTAGTCGAACGGTTAGTGGGCATCTGAGCGAGAAAGCCTCAGAGGGGGAAAGTTGTGGCATACGAAGAGCACAGCCCACGCATGACTCTGGACCCTGCCTGAACATGTTCCGTGGTGTCTGATGGCGCCACTGATCCCACACAGCAGCCTCTTGATTGATCGGTTTCTCCAGACGATACAGCTTGTTCGTCTGAGTCCACGTTACGAGGTTGCAGCTAGCTTTGCGTGCCGTTCCCGGAACAGGTCTCATCGGTGAACCTCCAGGAACTGCTCATTTCAACCAATAACCTGCTCGCTCGTTTCTCTTGTCAAAATCCGAGCAGGACAGCTCGATTACCGGCGATAAATCCCAATTCGTAGTGTATAAATTTCACCCTGTAGCGGGAGCTGATGTCTTCCAGTCGTCACTCCTCAGCCGTCCCGACTCTCACACAACATACGAGTTTCAGCTCAAGGGTGCTGGCCACATGCTATTTTCCCAGAGTGCCGATGATGTTGCAGTTCTTCGCTCATCTATGTGTGAGTACATATGTTCAGAAGCCCACGCATACTTTCATTGCTGCCACCCACGACAGTGACCTCACGCTCTGGCAACCATGCATGTGTTGGGCATCCCTACCTCCTGGTCTCCGGAAATGCCCGTCCTACGCGAACGACTTGAGAAAGCATGTGTGATGACGAGAGTCGCGGAAACCTTCATGCGGATAGGTATCTTGGAACACTTTCTCCTCCACGTGCCGCGTTTTTCTTCGGTGGCGGACAGCAGCATGCCGACTACGAGGCTCTCCGGGACCGTTAGAGAGTGGGGCTGTCATGCACGCTCCTAAGCTCGATAATGTCAATCTCGATGCCGGCGATGCGTGAGGAAAGGAGTTGGTCGTTGAAGTAGCCCGAAGAAATGCCAAGATGGTTGCAGCATGACAGGCATACGGATTCATGCACGGCGTCATCAATACGGACAAGCAACTCTCCCAATCATTGCATCATGGGGCTATCTGACCCCTGACAGTGTATTGATTGCTGGACTTACAATAAAATACGGTAAGGTAGTACACTAAACCCGAGCCCGTTCTTCACTTCGTTTTAGGACCGTATGCATTCATGGGCGTTTTTGACCCCCACTGCAAATGCAATCACTCCAACCAAGAAGGTCGGTATCCTTCCAACGTGAGTCTTGTCTTCTCTGTCGCCCCCGTTGTGAGTCGACGTGTGGATCTATGGCGAAAACACCACAAAACCAACACAAAGACAAATGCCGAGTCGGTGGTTTACCTTCGCGGACTTTGGCTCGAGGGATCGGTTATAGCGAAATGGGGAGGGGTTCTGCACACTAGAAGACTAGGGCAGAAGGGAAAGGTGCTCCTGATGAGAGGGGAGCAGGGGAATGACAGAAAAGCGAAGATATACAGGCTACTCGGAGCCTGGAAGCGACGTAAGATGATGAAGAATGACAGTAAATAGACCCTTAATGGAGCCTCAGATACTGCAAGAATAAAGAAGATAATGAAGGGCCTTAAAGCGACGACAATAAGGCAGATAATGACGTTAATGATTGGGCAATAGTCTCACTACAAAGGGGACGGTATCCTATGCAGGGGGGCTACTTGCTTCTTCGTGCTACTTGCTGCGACGTATTGGTACTTATATACAAAAGGTAGCGCAGCCTGAAGTAAATAGAGGGAAACACTTTGTAAGGGGTTTGTAAGCGATTGGTAAGAGGATTGGTAAAGGATTGGTAAGGATTGGTAAGGCCGAGCAAGGCTGAGTAAGGACAGTAAGCGATTGGTAAGTAAAATCAGTCAGCATGACGAAGAATATCACAAATCATTTGAAATAGAATGAGTCATTAAGGAACGGATGAATAATGTGACAGAAAGGGGGATGAGTAAGCGCACTGGTCACTGCTGAATAAGGGGGGTATGACTGCAAATGAGTCACTCTGACTCCTAGATCTGAGATCCAGATTCATTGGGGCGATATGCTGCGCGTCTGAAAGAAGAACTGTGGGGATTTCTGCCAGGGGCCAACTTTGGGGGTCTCCAGGGTAGTCAGGGCTTAGGATTTCGCAACTTTCCCCCCCTCTCTCCTCTCTGCAAAGCGACCTGTACCAGGTGCAACTAGTGCTCTGGAGGGCATGAGGAGGAGGAGGGGCCGTCTTCTCCAATGAGGGCAGGGAGAAGTGCCTCAAAATCATCATGAATGCGATCAGATAGTGTAGATGATAGTAATTGGTACTGGAGCTGTCGCAATTTTGGGAGAATGAAAGACGAGATTGAGAGATAGACGTTGCAGGGGGCAGGAAGGAAAAATCCGTAATCCTTTTCGACTGGAGAGACCGAAACAACCACATAAGACTTCTCAAGCCTGACGACAGACTTGAGGCGACCAAAGAACGTCTTCCTCGACGTCAGACTGACGAGAAGAACGCGCTGTCCCAAAGTGATAGGATGGGAGGTCATGGATGAGGGAGGGATGAACCAGGAGGCTTCGGGGCGAGAGCTAGTGGGGATTCCTGGCAAGTACTCGTAGTTATTCTCCCTAGCAAAGGACACAAGCGAAGAGACAGTCGAGGAGGTGGCCATTACGATAAATATTGGCGAAATGGGCGTTCGTTGGTAGAAATGATGCAGAAAATCGTGGAGTGCGCGGATCGTTACCAAATTTGGTAGGAAGGATGGCGTGGTCGAGAGCTTCCTGTGAGCGTGGGAATGGTGTCGATATCTCTAGAATTGACGGAGATATTCGAAAAATCGGAATGCCGTAAACTAGCGCTCAAAAAGTTTTTTCGGGCGCTCGAGCGGTTTCTTCCCTAACGTTAAGGATGGTTCTTGTGCGATGGATGACTGCTGGCAATATCAGTCATTCTTCGCATTAGGGCTAGGCTTCTCCGTTCTTCATCATTCAGCTTCTGAGTCCATGCTCACGTCGCCAAACACCTTTGGTGCGTGACATCCGCCAGCAACAAGAAATGCAATCGTCCCCGATTGCGACCAATGCAGCAAACACAAACAGGTGAAACAAAGAAAAGAAAAAAAAAATCTGAAAGGAGTGGCTGGAGATAAATGAAAAGTAGTGAAGGAAATCATGAGAATTCATCAGAGTTATTTTCGTTCTCGTCGTCATCTTCGTCATCGTCATTGCTTGGCTCGTCGTCTCCACTGAGGAGGATATCGTCAGGTAAAGGAGTGTCACGTGAGTAGTAGGGAATGAGTCGGAATGCAGCAATGCCTCGTCTAGAGATAGTGCCATCGAGTTCTTTGAGGACGTAGGAGCCTCCCTTGGTGCGACGAACGACTTCATAGGGACCAAGGTACCGCGGCTTCGATTTTCGATCAAGCTCCTTCTCAACCTGGCTATTGCGAACCAAGACAAGGTCTCCAGGCTGGTATGATGACTTTGCAAGGCGTAGGGCATACTTTCTTTCGAACTGGTCTTTGGATCGTAGGCGTGACTTCTGTAGGGTAGTAAAGGCAGCATGGATATCGTCTTGTCTCTTCTCCAATTGGCGAATGCGAAGTGAAAGAAGCTCCTCTGAGCTCATTCCAGAATAAAATCCTTCAACGAGATATGTAGATTCAAAGAGATCGAATGGGAGAATGGGATCGAGACCGTGAAGGAGGAAGTAGGGGCTGAATCCAGTAGACCGTCGAGTCGTCACTTTGTCTGCAAAGAAAGCATGATGGACCTTGGTAGGCCAGAGATTGAGTTCGCCTTCGCAAGCCTTGATGATAGCTTCTCGAATGATAAAGTGTCCTCGCTCCACAACTCCATTAGCTCGAGAATTGTAGGGCGAGATGCGAATCTGAGGGATTGAGTAGCGCTGCATGAGTTTCTCGAAAGCACCCTTGATCTCACTGCCATTGTCAGTGACAATCTGAGAGACCGTTCCATATCGACAGAGTATCTCTTCCCAAAAGAACTTGGCGAGATTATCCGCATTGGCATGTCTGAGAGCACAGCCTTCTGCTGCGAGGGAAAGATCATCTCGAGCAGCAACAAGATAGCGATAGCCACGGGCTTTGGGCATGAGCATGATGTCGACGTAAACCTTCATGAAGATTTGGGGGGATGCAGAGATCGTGATGGGGATTTCGGTTTTACGAGTGCTGCGAATCTGGCATGCATGGCATGAGCGAACGTGATGGGCGACATCCTTGTACATCTGAGGCCAATAGAAGCGCTCTCTGACCGTCTGAAAGACTCCAAAGACGCCTCTGTGACCAAGTTCTTCATGGGCTTGATTCAGTATCTGTGCACGAAGATCTGGGTTGAAGATAACTTTGACAGGGGTACGGGAACCTCGACGTTTGAAGAGATGGCTTCCACGGAGGAAGAACTGCAAGGATCTGCGAATGAATCGCTTTCGTGAGGTGTTGGAAGGGAAAATGGGAAGTTCGGTGGTACGAAGGAAGTGTAGGATTTGGCGTAACTGGGTGTCTTGGGTCGTATCATTGGAAAGGAACGATGGGAGCGTCATGGCATCATAAGGAAGGGGATGAGTTTCTGCAAAGAAAAGAACATTCTCTAACCAATCGTCGGCTTCCTCTGCATCAATACGGCCCTCCTCGTAGTCTTCCTCGGTAGGTTGACGACGAGAGAGTGCATCAGGACCACGGTGCTTGATAGCGGGTACATGGATCAACCTGAAGTCAAAGAGGAGTATACCTTCGATCCAGCGATTGATCGTTGCATTGGGCTGAAGATCTGGGTCGTTAAGCATACCCTTGATATACTTGGCGTCGACTTCGATCCATAGGTGACGAACACCATAAAGATGGAGGTGGTAGTGTCGTAGTGCTCTGAAAAGACCGTAAAGCTCCAGCTTAGGCTGGCTGTAGCGTGATTCTCGTTTGTTGATAGGGAGTGAACCATAGCGAGCAGGGCGTTTGCGTCCTTCTGAGTCGTACTGCGAAAGAATGAATCCTATGGCGACATTGCTGGTGTCGACGGAAAGAACAACGGGGGAATCGGATGAGTAGTCGATGGGGCGAAGGGCAGGGGCAGTTGAAACGGCGTGCTTCAAGGCGTCAAACGCCTCCTGTTGGGGCTCTCCCCATTCGAACGGAGCATTCTTGCGATAGAGGTCGACCAGCGGCCGAGCCAGCTGCGAGTAGTTCGCAATCCAGATACGAACGGTACCACAGAGGCCTAGGAACGACCGTACATCTTTGGGCGTAAGGAGCGTTGGCCAATTCACAATCTTCTTCACCTTGCTGTCGTCAGGGGAACGACCACGAGGATGGCAGGTTTGGCCAAGAATAGTGACACGAGGTTGGCAGATCTGAGATTTGGGACCGGAAAACGTTCCTCCGGCATGAGCAAATCGATGCATGATCCGATGTACGTCATTGGCATGTTCCCAAATGAAGCGCCGGATGCCAGAATTCTTGGCTAATGTTTTAGCATGGCCATTGGCATCTTCGTAACGTGTAGCAGGGCCTTTGATAGGCAGATCGTCGATGAAAACATTGGCGATGTGAGGGATTTCGTCCTGAAGAATGAATGCTGTGCAATTCTGGAATTCCGATGGCGAGTTGGTGTAGCCTTGAGGCATGGCAGTATGGCGTAGCAAGCCAAGCGGCGTCAGGAATGAGGTAAGATCTCGGCTATCGGGGTGAAGTTGGCGTGCGTCGAAGCCGGAGAAGAGATCGAACACGGTATAGCATTGCCGGCCAGCGAACGGCTCCACAAAGTCATCCAAGATAGGAGGAACACCAGCGTCCCGAATTGTAACCTTATTGAGAGGCTGCAGATCATGGACGATTCGGATCTTTCCGTTCTTCTTCATAACACAAAACCATTTTGAGCGATAGGAGGACTGAGCCGGTTCATAGAGTCCGGCTGCAATCTTATCCCGAAGAAGCTGTATGACTCGGTCTCGGATACCAGGCGGGATCGGAATGTTACGATATTCCCATGGCTCGTGGGGCAGGACAGGGATTATGTAAGGCGAGAAGTAATCAGATCTGAAGTTGCCGCGTTCCGATTCGTCAAAGGCAAGCGCGTGCTCGTTTAGCTTCATTATGTGGCAAAAAAGTTTTTCCTCTTCTGGCCACAGGAAGTTGTCGGCATTTAATTTCATGGAGTGCAGGCGTTCCTTGGTAAGCTTCTTCGTGGGAACAAAAGTAGGGGGGTGAGGCGTGAGTGGAATAAGGGATTTAAGGGGGTCTTCCGGGAAACGGCGATGAACGTGTGCGTCTTCTGGATAAACGCCCGGAACAGGTTTGACCTTGCGATCAACTACGTTTATAAGCGCCATATACTGAGCGTACATTGTCGATATCTGGGTTTTCTGTATCTGTAACAAGAGAGCGTCTAAAACGTAACAAATCAAGGAAATCAGATAAGGAGAAAAAGATTTTTTGTGGCTTTTTGTTATTTTGAATAGATAACGAGTCTGGAGAAGTTAGGGGTCTGGAAGGCGAAGGAGAACACAAAAAATTACAGTAAAAGGATTTTTCGAAGCACTGAACCGAGGCAGGCATAGTAGGTGGTGGTACAGGAGTATGAGAGCGAAGAATTGTCTGTGGATTTAGGAGTTTAACGACTCTCTCGGTCGAAGTGAGTAGCATAAGAAGTAAAAGGAGAAGCAATGAGCATAGAGATAAAGGAGAGCATACGAACATATGGAGAAGCATAAGAAGCTATGGTTCATAGAAAAATCATAAGTAATATCGGAAAATTCGAAGATAGACTCATCAGAGGACCACGATGAAGTCTGAAAGCGAAAGGAGTCGGATCAGGAATAGTGTGCATTGATACGGTGATGGCATTGAAGGGTGTATCTAGATTGAGGAGTCGGGTAAATCGGATAATGTCGAGGGCATGTCGAGGATCTGCAGGTGGTGCCGGCATGATGAGTGGATGGTTGGGGAGATGGAAACGCGAGTTAACACCCAGTTCGAACATGTCCGATAGAATGGGAGACAGAGTAGCAGGCAGATGGTCGAAATGCGATGATGGGGGATGGGACACATCGACATAGGGAGGGAAACCAACAATACTCATGAAGACGAGGAGATCAGGAGCTTCTTCATCCGCTTCATCCCTCACGATCCTATCAACAAACTGACATCCATGGAAAATGGGGCCCAATTCCAGCACTTCATCTTCTCCAAGACCATCAGGCAAGGAGACATACTTGGTCGAAGTAAGATGCAGCACCATCTTGCTGTAGGATATAGACTGTCCAGGCAAGTCGTCGAACATTTCAGAGGCGACGCAATGAGAGGTGCAGCGAAGGGGGCAAGAATTCGATAGATGAGGCTCAGGAGGTGGATCTTCGACCTGAAACAAGAGTGAAGACTCGGATAAATCGGTGGCAGGCACTTCAAGATAGGCGAGCTCGGTAATGGGTGAAGGTGGAGGATTTGGGGCTTCAGCAGGCGGATTATTCATTTGCGAATGAGGGGAAGGAGGATGAAGAGGACCTTCATCCGTAGAGGACTGCATATTCGTCTGAGAGTGCAGGGATGGATTATCCGGAGGAGCATCGGCTTCAGAGGACCACATATTCCACTGAGAATGTGAGGATGGAAGATCTGGCTCATCAGGAGGATCAGGGGATAGGATGGGGTCGTTGGGAAGTGGACTCTGATCCGCAGGATCAGGGCGAGGATCAGGATAGAAGCGAGCATAAGTCGAGCCAGTAAAGTCGAGGCAATCATTCCAGGAAGCTCCAGGAAGGTGTTGAACTAGATAGGTATGCAAGAGGATGAAGTCCTGATACTCGTGGTCATTCTGGTCGATGCCGCTTGCGCCGGCAAGGGCATAATCCGAGTCGAAGTAGAGTCGGAAGAAGTTGGGGTTCCAATGAGTGAACCTAGTAAGAATTGCCATGAGGGACTGACTTTCCTCCCTCCTAATTCGTCGACGACGCAGCAACAAAGGGATCATCCTCCAATCACTTATCTCGGTGGCCTGTAACTCCTCAGTGAGTGTACGAAGAAGATTCAAAGGCGAAGGGCTAGACGGTGGCTCCACTAGTGATGATAGGGATGGGATGGAACTCTGGAAGTCCAAAGGCGCCATCTATGCCATCTGGAGTCGAGTCTGGATAGAGAAGAGTCGAATTGGGAGTCCCAGAAGGTGGGGAAGGTGGTGCAAAGGTAATAGGCGATCCAGTAGGAGAGGAATCAGTTGAAGCTTCATCATCTGCAAGAGTCCCAGAGTCTTCTTCGAAGCTAGAGGGCTGGAGAGTCGCCATGAGAGCAGTAGCAGTCGGTTCAGCAGTCCCTTCAGTGACACAGAGCTCGAGGGGATGATCTTTGTCTGATCCAAAGACTACAAAGGTACCAGAGCCTCTCTCAACGATGCTGACAGCATTCCCATGTGCCCAGGGGCGGCCTAGAAGCAAATCAAAGCCTGCATCGACATCAGGGGCAACAAATAGATTGGTCCAGGTCCTAGCAGCACCACAGAAGAGCGGTACATCTTTGATTAGACCAGTAAGCATTGATACTCCACCATTGGCATCCTTCATATTGATGCATCTTGAGATGTCGATGGGCATCTGAATGACAGATCGTGCTATACTCGATTTGACCACATTAAGGGTGGAGCCTGAGTCGATGACAGCTGTCACCTGTCGACCATTACAGGTGAGATTAATTGTGATTAAGGGGCTGGATGTCAAAGCGAGATAAGAACTGATGGGAGGGGTCCCATCGACAGTTCTGACAGATTGAGTGATGGGTTGACGCTTGTATCTGATGAGTTCCTGAAGGTGATGAGATACATCCCTTGATGCTCCTATCACTTCCCCCAATGAAAGAGTCATAGGGGTAGCCAGAATGCGATCCACAATAGCCTTTGGGTCTGCTGATTGAGATAATGGTGAAGTCATGGCAGCAGGAGCCTTGGGTTTCCTCCCCTTGTCTGCAGGGGACTCAGAGGCCTGTTGCGAAGGTTTATTGATGGATTCATCTTCCATGATGGCATCATCATCATTCCCATCAAAGCCACGACGATGGACATCGACAGGAACAAAGACAGGGGCTTTGGGCGCAGTGACATTGACAGGTGGCTGTGCGACAGGTGTCAGATGAGATTGATTTGATGGATGATGGATAGGGGCTGATGGGCGATCAAATTGTGGGGCTGATAGGCGATCAGAGTGTGGGGCTGATGGTGGCTGAGGCTGATTGGCAGGTGTCGATGAGGTAGATTGCTTCGGAAATTCCCTCTCTTTGCCCTTCCCATGGTTCCGAGGTGGGAGGAGCACTCCATCGAAGACTTCCCTTCGCTTATCCTTCGAGATTTTGGCATTTCTTTCTGCAGCAGCAACAATAGCGTCATCCTCTAACTCATAGATCTCTGCTCCAAGAAATTCATCGGCTTCTTCATGGATAACAAAGTGGACACTACTGGAGGATTGGGTCGGCTTCACAGATCTCTCATAAGCCTGCAAGATTGTTTCATCACCATTCCTGTAGATGCGCTGCCCATTGGGATATATGACGCGATGGTTGTCATCTCTAGCCAAAGAACCCTTCTTGATAAGATCATTGATCGCATCGCAGGTGTCTAGGCCATGTCCAGTGACTCCACAGCCAAAGCAGATGATGGGCTTCCTCTGGGGACGTGCCTGGGATAAATTTGGACTGACAGGGGGCGCAGTGGAGCTAGGAACAGGGGCGGAGTGGAGTGTTGGGGGACGAATCACCTTTGCAGCATCGGGATCCATCTTGATGGCTCGATAATAGAGCAATGAGTAATCTGGATCGTTTAAGGACATACGAGATAAGGATTTTATCAGGGTTTCGACCTCATCCTGCTTCTGAGCCATGCTTCCCTCCCTCTCCAGTGTCTCCAAGTTTCTCCTGGCATCCTGGGGTGGTAGAAGCGGTCGAACACTCCCTCCCCTCGCATCATGCTGCTGTGGAGGGATATTCTCCTTCTCTGAAAGACTGGATATGGATCGAGGACCGAGGAGGTCAAGGTCATCTGCATCGAAGCGATCTCGACGCAGCACCTCTTCTGCAGCTCTACAGACTTCGTCATAGGGGAAAGGTATGCTGACATCGAGGTTGGGATCCTTCTGCTTCAGTCTACCCTCTACAGAGCTTCGAAACAAGGGAGAAAGTCCAGCCCAGAAGTAGCGATCGTGTTCGTGTTCAGTGAGCTTTCCCTTGTGCTTCATCCAGCCTCCAACTCGAGTGAACTCTCGGTTATAGGCTCGGAAATCGTGCAGGGACATGATGGGCTGATTCCTGAATCGCAGCACAAGAGATTTCAGGTCCCTTTCGAAGAACCTTTCGTCGAAGATGTCGGCATCGAAGTAGCGAAGCAAACTGGCCTTCAATCTGGCCCAGTTGGGGGTATGAAAGTGAGGCATTCCTTCGATGATCTCTCTGACACGAGTATTGCAGTAAGGGAGGATTGAGGCGACCATATCATGGTCCGAAGTGACATTATGGAAGGCACAGAGTCGCTCATAGTGGTCAAGGAAGGTTCGAACTCGAGAGCAGTCGCCCTGGAAGAGTTCTGGGGAAGATTTGGTTCCAAGAAGTGGCATAGTGAGTACAGAACGAGCAGAATTAACAGATGCAGCTGCCTGAGCTTGCACTGGCATAAGTGGGTTCGCAGTGGTCGAAGACATGGTGGGAAAGTATGGGGATTATTCTGAGGGGAATTGGCGGTCGAAAAGGCGAGTTGCGACGAGGTGGAATGGATGGTTATTGGCGACGATGAAGATTTCGATAGGGCAGACGATGTAGGAGTCGTTTACGAAGAAAATGAGATGGATTTCAAGCCAAATGTAACCACCCCTCGCGGTGGGCTCCAGATGTGAGTCGACGTGTGGATCTATGGCGAAAACACCAAAAAAAACCCAACACAAAGACAATTGCCGAGTCGGTGGTTTACCTACGCGGACTTTGGCTCGAGGGATCGGTTACAGCGAAGAGGGGGAGGGGTTCTGCACACCTAGACGACTAGGGCAGAAGGGAAGGTGCTCCTGACGAGGGGGGAGCAGGGGGAGGACAGAAAAGCGAAGATTTATAGGCTACTCGGAGCCTAGAAGCGACGTAGAATGACAAAGATTACAGTAAGTAGACCCTTAATGGAGTCTCAAATACTGCAGCAGTGAATGATGAATAAGAAAGCTTCAGAGCGACGATAATAAGGCAGATAATGAAGATAATGATTGGGCAGCAGTCTCACTACAAAGGGGACGGTATCCTATGTATGTGGGGGGGCTACTTGCTTGTGTACTTGCTGCGACGTATTGGTACTTATATACAAAAGGTAGCGCAGCCTGAAGTAAATAGAGGGAAACACTTTGTAAGGGGTTTGTAAGCGATTGGTAAGAGGATTGGTAAAGGATTGGTAAGGCCGAGCAAGGCTGAGTAAGGACAGTAAGCGATTGGTAAGTAAAATCAGTCAGCATGACGAAGAATATCACAAATCATTTGAAATAGAATGAGTCATTAAGGAACGGATGAATAATGCGACAGAAAGGGGGATGAGTAAGCGCACTGGTCACTGCTGAATAAGGGGGTATGACTGCAAATGAGTCACTCTGACTCCTAGATCTGAGATCCAGATTCATTGGGGCGATATGCTGCGCATCCGAAAGAAGAACTGTGGGGATTTCTGCCAGGGGCCAACTTTGGGGGTCTCCAGGGTAGTCAGGGCTTAGGATTTCGCAACTTTCCCCCCTCTCTCCTCTCTGCAAAGCGACCTGTACCAGGTGCAACTAGTGCTCTGGAGGGCATGAGGAGGAGGAGGGGCCGTCTTCTCCAATGAGGGCAGGGAGAAGTGCCTCAAAATCGTCATGAATGCGATCAGATAGTGTAGATGAGAGTAGTTGGTACTGCAGCTGTCGCAATTTTGGGAGAACGAAAGACGAGATTGAGAGGTAGACGTTGCAGGGGGCAGGAAGGAAAAATCCGTAATCCTTTTCGACTGGAGAGACCGAAACAACCACATAAGACCTCTCAAGCCTGACGACAGACTTGAGGCGACCAAAGAACGTCTTCTTTGACGTCAGACTGACGAGAAGAACGCGCTGTCCCAAAGCGATAGGATGGGAGGTCATGGACGAGGGAGGGATGAACCAGGAGGCTTCAGGGCGAGAGCTAGTGGGGATTCCTGGCAAGTACTCGTAGTTATTCTCCCTAGCAAAGGACACGAGCGAAGAGACGGTTGAGGAAGTGGCCATTACGATAAATATTGGCGAAATGGGCATTCGTTGGTAGAAATGATGCAGAAAATCGTGGAGTGCGCGGATCGTTACCAAATTTGGTAGGAAGGATGGCGTGGTCGAGAGCTTCCTGTGAGCGTGGGAATGGTGTCGATATCTTTAGAATTGACGGAGATATTTGAAAAATCGGAATGCCGTAAACTAGCGCTCAAAAAGTTTTTTCGGGCGCTTGAGCGGTTTCTTCCCTAACGTTGAGGATGGTTCTCATGCGATGGATGACTGCTGGCAATATCAGTCATTCTTCACATTAGGGCTAGGCTTCTCTGTTCTCCGTTCTTCATCATTCAGCTTCTGAGTCCATGCTCACGTCGCCAAACACCTTTGGTGCGTGACAGCGGGACATTCTGTCTCTCAACTGCGGATAATCTTCCGCCTCTCACGCTCGGACCTGTTCCTTGCCTACGTCCATCATTTCAATATTGCCACTAACATCAGCCCAGTGACTGGCATGCATTTGTGAAGCAGGCAGTGGGGGGGAATGGTCAGCATGTTGGAGAGGTAATCCCACTCACCCACATTCGTTCGCCAGCCCATCTTGTCCCAAACTTCGGACGCATGGCACATTCCCGTTTGATGAGTTTGAGTAGCTACGAGCTGAGCAACGACTTCTGGCTAAACAAGTACTTCTCGAAGGAATTCTATTACACGTTATCTTTGACCTAAAGTTACATCACTACCTGTCTTGACTGTATGTCCTTGCGTACGAGAGTTTTTAATTGATCAAAGTACGTTTCTTCCCAACTACGCTCATCATACGATGGAAAATGCTTCAATGTCCACCAACAAGCCAAAGACTCCACTAGGAAGTCGAGTGAGTAGCCAAATACACTTAATCAGCAATCTGCGATTGTTTTTTACAGTCGCTTGTGGCACATGGGATGCCCTTCAGCTTGCTGCATGTGAGTCATCACCTTACCTTCTCCACTCCAAAAATCTGAGAAATGTATAGCTTGCTAGCATACCTGCGGCTTTGAGGCGTAAGATGGACTGATCTCATGTGGCTATGGATCCCATGGTCGACAGTGACACTGCGGAGACTCACTGGGAGCTCTCCAAAGATGACAGTCAAATGCTGCTGGCCCGACTATTCCCAGACGAAGTCGTATTCAGGCCAATATCGATGGGCGAGCTATTTATCAAAAATCAACGGAATTACTACTTGATGGAACAAGTGTTCAAGAACCTTGTGGATAAGGGGCTGTATAACGAGCGAGAACGATGTTGGCTGGGAGCGCCTGACCTTAGTGCAACAGCTGCTACTGTGCGAGAAGGCCCTCTGGCAGATTTTTTCAACAGTGTAATCGACTGCATTAGCGATGCATGCCGGACAGGCAGACCTACCAGGTGAGTAAAGCTCCTCCCTAGATTCATTGCTAGATGTCTCATTGATCTACCACAGGAGGTGGACCGCAGATTCTTCCACATGTCCCTTAAAAAGGGGTGATGCGGTCAAGAAACCAGATATGTCTTGTTGGCTCGCCCCTGGTAGCGAATTTGACTGGAGGCATCTCGCTGCCTTTGCCGAAGTGAAGAATCGCGGAGGAAAGGCCAATGAAAAGTCATCCTACATAGAAACAGCTGGTAAGGCATCTTGTCTACTCTACGCACAAGATGGCCGCCATGTAGCCCTGTGCTTCCGCATACTGGGTTCTAGCATCCACTTAACGATATTTGATCGTGGTGGGTCACTCTCCACCTGCGGTTATGACATCAACAGTGAACCGCACGACTTCATGCGCATCCTTATCAGCGTCACCTCTGCTCCCCATGAGATTCTCAGCTTCGATACATCGATCACCTGGGAACAGCAACAATGCAACAGCAAGACAGTTGGTGTGAAGGCCTTGAATGTCCAGGTGGACGACACTGAACTTTCCATCAAGCTCGACAGAGTGCTGTTCATATCTGACAATTTATTCGGTAGAGGGACAATGGTTTGGGGGGGTATGATCAGGGGTATGCAAACTAGGACTAGGGAGCCAGTGGTCATGAAAGATTCTTGGATCGATCCCCTGCGGAAATATACAGAAGGAAGGATACTGTCCATCTTAAACGTGCACAGGATCGAAGGCGTCCTGACATTAGTCCACGAGCAACAAGTCAAAGCACCCTGTCTCTCCGCTGTCGCGAATCCACCTGTCAACCATTCAACTCACTTCGTCCGAGCGGGCCTTTCCCAGTTCAAGACGAGTCCCTACTACCTCCGAGTTCTATCACGCATCGTAACTCAGCCTGTCGGTGACCTCATCACCGACTTTTCCTGCTTGGGAGAACTTCTTGTAGCCTTCCTTGATTATGTCGTTGGTGAGTAAGACTTTCTTTCGTTGGCCCTCAGTAACCGCAGATTGATTCATGTATTCATAGCTCACAAGAATGTGGTCGAGGTCACTCACATTCTGCACCGCGATATTAGCCTCTTTAACTTGTTCCTCGCCGATGTAACCCAAAGAAATGACCATAAAGAATTTATTGAGATGGCCAGTCTACCCAAGGAAGCCTGGGTTGAGTTGTGCGAACAAATCGCGAAACTCTGACGGCGAGGTGTACTTGGAGACTGGGGCTATGCAGTTCCAATGGCCGAGCATACTGCTACCCGCTCGGATGCCGCCCAGTTTTCTGATGCCACCGATCCTCCCACATCGCCAATCAAAGTGTCGTCTCAAACGACAGACGAACCCATCAACTGTGTCTACGTTGTTCCGGTGTCTTCGGAGAGCGCCGAGCCTCGTTTGATTTCCATCGCAGACCTGACTGGGGACCACAATATCATCCTCAGTATGGGCCCCCAGTCCGAGACAAAGGGCAACTCACACGAGACGATTGATATGTCCCCTCTTCACCACACGGTACGTTTAACTTTCTTCCTACATTAAGTAACTGAACAGATCAAACTTCATCAGGGAACTTGGTCGTGGATGTCAGCAGAGCTTGTCATGGCAGGTCCTGGGCAGTCGGTGGTACACGACCCCCTACATGATCTTGAGTCACTCTTCTATGTTCTTGTCGGTATATATGTCCTGCTCGACGGTCCATCCAAGCCGAAATGCGACTGGCAAGGAACTCGCACAGTGCTTTGACAAGTATTTCAACACTTTTGAGCCGAGCATGCTCAAGACGATCACCATCCAGTCGGATATCATGTGGAGACCATTTATCCTGCATCATATCTCAAAATATTTCCAACCTGCCGTCGACCTTCTTACCTGGTTGTGCTGTGAGTCGACGTGTGGATCTATGGCAAAAACACCACAAAACCAACACAAAGACAAATGCTGAGTTGGTGGTTTACCTGCGCAGACTTTGGCTCGAGGGATCGGTTATAGTGAAATGGGGAGGGGTTCTGCACACTAGAAGACTAGGGCAGAAAGGAAAGGTGCTCCTGACAAGAGGGGAGCAGGGGGAGACTGAGAAAAGCGAAGATTTATAGGCTACTCGGAGCCTAGAAGCGACGTAAAATGATGAAGAGTAACAGTAAATAGACCCTTAATGGAGCCTCAGATACTGCAAGAATAAAGAAGATAATGAAGGGCCTTAAAGCGATGACAATAAGGCAGATAACGTCGATAATGATTGGGCAATAGTCTCTCTACAAAGGGGACGGTATCCTATGCAGGGGGGCTACTTGCTTTCTGCTTGCTGCGACGTATTGGTACTTATATACAAAAGGTAGCGCAGCCTGAAGTAAATAGAGGGAAACACTTTGTAAGGGGTTTGTAAGCGATTGGTAAGAGGATTGGTAAGGGATTGGTAAGGCCGAGCAAGGCTGAGTAAGGACAGTAAGCGATTGGTAAGTAAAATCAGTCAGCATGACGAAGAATATCACAAATCATTTGAAATAGAATGAGTCATTAAGGAATGGATGAATAATGCGACAGAAAGGGGGATGAGTAAGTGCACTGGTCACTGCTGAATAAGGGGGTATGACTGCAAATGAGTCACTCTGACTCCTAGATCTGAGATCCAGATTCATTGGGGCGATATGCTGCGCATCCGAAAGAAGAACTGTGGGGATTTCTGCCAGGGGCCAACTTTGGGGGTCTCCAGGGTAGTCAGGCCTTAGGATTTCGCAACTTTCCCCCCTCTCTCTCCTCTCTGCAAAGCGACCTGTACCAGGTGCAACTAGTGCTCTGGAGGGCATGAGGAGGAGGAGGGGCCATCTTCTCCAATGAGGGCAGGGAGAAGTGCCTCAAAATCGTCATGAATGCGATCAGATAGTGTAGATGATAGTAATTGGTACTGCAGCTGTCGCAATTTTGGGAGAACGAAAGACGAGATCGAGAGATAGATGTTGCAGGGGGCAGGAAGGAAAAATCCATAATCCTTTCCGACTGGAGAGACCGAAACAACCACATAAGACCTCTCAAGCCTGACGACAGACTTGAGGCGACCAAAGAACGTCTTCCTTGATGTCAGACTGACAAGAAGCACGCGCTGTCCCAAAGCGATAGGATGGGAGGTCATGGACAAGGGAGGGATGAACCAGGAGGCTTCAGGGCGAGAGCTAGTGGGGATTCCTGGCAAGTACTCGTAGTTATTCTCCCTAGCAAAGGACATGAGCGAAGAGACAGTCGAGGAGGTGGCCATTACGATAAATATTGGCGAAATGGGCGTTCGTTGGTAGAAATGATGCAGAAAATCGTGGAGTGTGCGGATCATTACCAAATTCGGTAGGCAGGATGGCGTGGTCGAGAGCTTCCTGTGAGCGTGGGAATGGTGTCGATATCTTTAGAATTGACAGAGATATTCGAAAAATCAGAATGCCATAAACTAGCGCTCAAAAAGTTTTTTTGGGTGCTCGAGCGGTTTCTTCCCTAATGTTAAGGATGGTTCTCGTGCGATGGATGACTGCTGGCAATATCAGTCATTCTTCGCATTAGGGCTAGGCTTCTCTGTTCTTCATCATTCAGCTTCTGAGTCCATGCTCACGTCACCAAACACCTTTGGTGCGTGACAGTGGCCAAGGAGAAGATTGGACTTAGCTGCAATAACTAAAGCGTGGGTTAAGTAAGCGATGCAAGTAGAATATAACTGGATTGATTGATCAGCCTAGACTATGGTGTGTGACACTAGGATGCTCATGCTACTAGTCTTGTATGCCCACATGGATCACTCAGAATCCCCCGCAAATTTCGATGCTCGTAGTACGCACCACCATGATTACCGGAAACTTGGAGCCTCTGACGACCTCTTCCACTTCTCTCCGCTTGCCGAACTTTATGAAGAAACGATTTCACCCGTGTGCCGGCCTTTTCGCACAGACCTAAATTCGTCTCCCGACAAGTTTCAACACCCTTCATCACCAGCTGGAGTCGGCACACAATCTGAGTCTTTGGACACAAAGGTCAGCCAACCAAAATACTATTAGACCCCATATTAACTCCCAGGAGTCTCAGCAAATGACAAATTCATCTATACGCCACTGTATTGTTCCTCCTCCATGTAACAGCATGGAGGCTTACCTCCTCCTGGAGGTTGCTCGAAGTGATTGTCAGATATCTCTCAAGTGGAAAGACCTCGCCTATGAAATTGTTCATCACAATACAGTCACCTTACAACTCAATCATATTTTTCTAGAATGGGCAGAGAGAGATCTGCATGCGGCGGATGAGCATGTTGGCCATGTTCGCCTGACCATCAGACAGAGTGGACATTCGGCAGCGTCTATGTATGCAATGCGAGAGTCTTGGCTGGGTGGTTCCAAAGATAGTGAGTATTTTGTTTTTCAAGTATCCTATTTCTCGTGTTGATGTTAGGATTGTTAGGCAGCGATGAGCGAGTAGCCTTTAAGAGGTAGTTGCGAGTGTCGATGCCGAAGAGAAAACCCTCAAAGGCGAGAGTTAGGGGCGACCTCTCTTGCGATGATACTTTGAGCAAGACTTGGCTAACCCTCACTCGTGATGATGATCAGGAGTGGCTCAAACGCGAGGGAATGAGGAGAAGGAGGCTAGTTGCAAGGTAGCTAAAAGCTGAGGACCACAGACGGTCCACAGCCGGTCTAAATACCTCTACTGTACTCTAAGGCTGGCAAACGAAAAGTATACTGAAGTAAGTAATTGACTCGACGACGAGTCAATGCCAAGACGCGCAGCACAGTCTGTACAGTAGCAACGATCACTGACCTATAGCAGGAGCCCGATGGCGAACCGAGGCACAGATGCCTCACCTGCGACACAAGCGCAGCAACACAGGCCATCGGCCAGTATCCCTGTATAGTCAGGACCGCAGTAAGGTAGAGGGGGACGAGAGGAAGACATAACGAGAAGACACTGCTCATAACACAGCAGTGGATCAACAGAAACAGGCCGGCGACGAGAAGATGAAGGGCATCATTGGCCATACAGGGGTAGATAAGATGAGACGCGAGACGCGACTACTTACACATGACTAGGCACGTGACCGCTGTCACGCACCAAAGGTGTTTGGCGACGTGAGCATGGACTCAGAAGCTGAATGATGAAGAACGGAGAACAGAGAAGCCTAGCCCTAATGTGAAGAATGACTGATATTGCCAGCAGTCATCCATCGCATGAGAACCATCCTCAACGTTAGGGAAGAAACCGCTCAAGCGCCCGAAAAAACTTTTTGAGCGCTAGTTTACGGCATTCCGATTTTTCAAATATCTCCGTCAATTCTAAAGATATCGACACCATTCCCACGCTCACAGGAAGCTCTCGACCACGCCATCCTTCCTACCAAATTTGGTAACGATCCGCGCACTCCACGATTTTCTGCATCATTTCTACCAACGAATGCCCATTTCGCCAATATTTATCGTAATGGCCACTTCCTCGACCGTCTCTTCGCTCGTGTCCTTTGCTAGGGAGAATAACTACGAGTACTTGCCAGGAATCCCCACTAGCTCTCGCCCTGAAGCCTCCTGGTTCATCCCTCCCTCGTCCATGACCTCCCATCCTATCGCTTTGGGACAGCGCGTTCTTCTCGTCAGTCTGACGTCAAAGAAGACGTTCTTTGGTCGCCTCAAGTCTGTCGTCAGGCTTGAGAGGTCTTATGTGGTTGTTTCGGTCTCTCCAGTCGAAAAGGATTACGGATTTTTCCTTCCTGCCCCCTGCAACGTCTACCTCTCAATCTCGTCTTTCGTTCTCCCAAAATTGCGACAGCTGCAGTACCAACTACTCTCATCTACACTATCTGATCGCATTCATGACGATTTTGAGGCACTTCTCCCTGCCCTCATTGGAGAAGACGGCCCCTCCTCCTCCTCATGCCCTCCAGAGCACTAGTTGCACCTGGTACAGGTCGCTTTGCAGAGAGGAGAGAGGGGGGAAAGTTGCGAAATCCTAAGCCCTGACTACCCTGGAGACCCCCAAAGTTGGCCCCTGGCAGAAATCCCCACAGTTCTTCTTTCGGATGCGCAGCATATCGCCCAATGAATCTGGATCTCAGATCTAGGAGTCAGAGTGACTCATTTGCAGTCATACCCCCTTATTCAGCAGTGACCAGTGCGCTTACTCATCCCCCTTTCTGTCGCATTATTCATCCGTTCCTTAATGACTCATTCTATTTCAAATGATTTGTGATATTCTTCGTCATGCTGACTGATTTTACTTACCAATCGCTTACTGTCCTTACTCAGCCTTGCTCGGCCTTACCAATCCTTTACCAATCCTCTTACCAATCGCTTACAAACCCCTTACAAAGTGTTTCCCTCTATTTACTTCAGGCTGCGCTACCTTTTGTATATAAGTACCAATACGTCGCAGCAAGTACACAAGCAAGTAGCCCCCCCACATACATAGGATACCGTCCCCTTTGTAGTGAGACTGCTGCCCAATCATTATCTTCATTATCTGCCTTATTATCGTCGCTCTGAAGCTTTCTTATTCATCATTCACTGCTGCAGTATTTGAGACTCCATTAAGGGTCTACTTACTGTAATCTTTGTCATTCTACGTCGCTTCTAGGCTCCGAGTAGCCTATAAATCTTCGCTTTTCTGTCCTCCCCCTGCTCCCCCCTCGTCAGGAGCACCTTCCCTTCTGCCCTAGTCGTCTAGGTGTGCAGAACCCCTCCCCCTCTTCGCTGTAACCGATCCCTCGAGCCAAAGTCCGCGTAGGTAAACCACCGACTCGGCAATTGTCTTTGTGTTGGGTTTTTTTTGGTGTTTTCGCCATAGATCCACACGTCGACTCACACCGCTAGTCCACTCCTTGGCCAATCGCTCTGAGGATGTACACTGACGATAACTGGGTCATATCGGTGTAGGCATGGCGAAGCCCCAACTACGAGAAATGAAGAAGATCGAGGGTCCGAGGGTGAGGGGGAGTTTCAAGTGAGTAGTCACGGGTTCGAAGAGGTATGGGAAAGGTTTGGGAAGGGTTCTATGGGTCGTAGGAGGGTGGTTTTGAGGGTAGAGATGAGAGGTTTGGAAGGTGCGAGGGGAGCTTCGAGGAGGCGAGAGGTATGTGGGGACTTAGACGCGAGAGGAGAGGTGGCAGAAGATGCCGGGGCGCTGACTAAGCCCGTGCAGTGCATGACATGCATGTAGAACTTCCAGGAACCCACCCACCATCGTCGAACTCTTCAGTAGGACTCGAACTCGAGGACCTTGAGGCTTGTCCTGCTTCGTTTTCAGTCTCGAAAGGTACTATCTATGTATCTGTGCTAGGTTATAGAAGCCTCTTTAGGGACGAAAACTAATACTCGCATCAACCCCATTCTAAGCCCTGATTTGGGCGACCCTTCAACTCTTCTCTTCATTGGCCATAAGGATTTGTGGACGCAGGTGGGATTGCACGAAGGGTCTGGGGCAGTAGTGGATTCCTGTCATGGTATGACAACTGCTGTACACGTACTTTGTGCCATATGTAGAGCTTATTCGTGGCGTGTTCACGACCTTGGAAACATGTATCTCCGTTTGCGAAGAATGTGGCGATAGCACACTTCCAGAGCAGGAAGCTGGTATGTCGTGGGCAGCCTCATCAACAGTTAGCCATAACAAGGGTTTCATCGCAAGATGGAAAGCGGTCGTGGCCATTGTGAACATGCAATAGGTTTACACGCAGATGGCCTTGCGCCGAGAAGGAGGGAAGAAGAAATGGAGAAATAATTGAGGAGTCAGCGAGTCGGGGAAGAATAATCAGACGGATGAATCTTCTCGGCATCTGGTTCATGTTCTTCGTCCACATCCAAGTCAGAGGAGTCTTCATCACCCCCTCTTTATTCACATGGTGCTCTAAGGAGGTTGCCAAATCGAAACGGAAACACTTATCAAGCCGATCGAGATGATGGACGATCTGGCTGTTGTAGTTCTGATTATTGCTAGCACGAGCTGGAACCTTGATTTCCTCGACATGGGCGTGTTCAGTGATATCAGCTGACCACTGCATCCACCGCTCCCAATTGACAATGCTCCGGAACGACACTCTGGGAGGAGCTCGAGCTTGGGAATTTTCCAGTCAGCTCGCAAACCTTGACCTAACGATGGCCTCATTATGTTGTGGAACTCTTGTAGGGCACTGGCCACCCTATCAATGGATCGTGTGGTGAATGACAGTGCCTGCGCAAGGTAACGGAAGTTGAGCAGCGCACGAATGCCATAAGAAACTTGCATGGGACCGATCCGGCTATGGCAGCTATGATATAACATTGGATTGCACGATGGTCATGACCCGTGACCTGTTGAGCTTTGAGATTCCTTCGTTGAATGCTTGGTACCCTATGAGGGTCTGAATAATAGAGAACCGAAAGTCCAGTTCAACTGCACCTGTTGTGGTGATACCCACTTGACATCGTGGTCCCAAAACATCCTATGGAAGTGGTGCAATACCTCGGGGGTGATGAAAATCCAAGGAATTGGATAACGGCCAGAGTTTCCAAATGGTTCGACGGATGCCATTCAGCCACAACGTTTTGATAGCCTTCAGAAAATTCGTGTAATCTGTTGGGGAACTTTGCGAACAAGCCTGTATGGATCGCAGCGAGCGTGTTTGCTGCAGTACGAGGGGGGTGTCGATATGCATCACGAATTCCTGTGCAGTGGCGGTGGTGATGGGTGAAGCTTTCATGCTTGTCCCTGCCAAAAGACTTTCCTCTGGCATGTCTGTGATCCATGCAGCAAGTGGCGTGAAACAATAATGCAAATTGCCACGGGATCACTCATCATGATTCCTACAGATGCGGCAGTTTTCAGAGGCAAGAGGACAATATTGAGAGCTTGGTGCACGAGCCAGTCTGAAGTAGGCTACGAACGCGAGTGTTTTTTTATGTGCGAATTTGGCGATGGGAAGTAAGCAAGAAGAGATAGGCATGTAAAGATGTCTTGCTATGGATATGCTTGTTGATATTGGCGAGGCTGATCAGAAGGGGATGGGCCATACGGTTGCCGCTCAGCACTGAAATATTGGTCTTATCAGACGACAAGACCACCCCTAGGAGAGTAGCACTTCCTGCATGGTCGGTCGTATCATCATTTGACACTTCCCTGCAGTTTCATGTCCATCCCCCATGCAGTTATTGATCGGTGATCTCCTCTCCCCATCATATCACATATACAAATCTTCCTCAGTTCGGTGCCATGCCTCTCGCTTTTTCAGAATGTTGTACTTACTCTGTTACCCCTGCGGATCACTATCCATATTGTCTAGTTAGTATGTACATACATCTTCAGTTTCTTTTCTGAGACTGCCAAGCCAGGGCTCAGGCTGTCAGGCCCCGGCTTGGAGCCAGGGCGAGCCCTCACATAGGGCTGTGGGGGGCTCAGGGCCCAGCCTGGTGTTCCCCAGGCCCTGAGCCCTCAAAAGCCGGGCCCGAAAAACACTATTCTCCACATACCGGTCATTTCTGAATTGATCCATGAATGTTTCTCCACCAGGAAACATTTCTGCACACCCTTCATATGTCTCGATGAATCTTCTACTGCCCGAGAGCTGCTCACATTGACTTTCATAGGCATTGACAGCAGGAGTAGGATCAACATCATAATCAGGACGAACGGAGACATCAGCAGTGGGGGGCCCATGTCAGTATCTTCATCGTTCATGTAATACCAATGAGTGCCAGAAACCTCAGCATCCTCCCAAGGGCGAGACATTTTCCCTATGTTGGCACCTTCAAGGAAATTGGCAGAAGCGAGAAGGCCCACCTCTTCCGCTAAAGATGCCCGTAACCAGCTCGTGGGTTGGTTCATATGCTGAAGAATGTTGGTTGCCGTGCAGAACCTCTTGCCACGAGGGAACTAATGTTTTTTGGTAGTCCGCAGTGGTTTTCCTCCGAGGCATTGTGACAAGACGGCGGTGTGAGTCGACGTGTGGATCTATGGCAAAAACACCACAAAACCAACACAAAGACAAATGCTGAGTG